>OX359250.1:39243781-39389899 GCA_947179485.1 Allacma fusca | reverse complement strand
AAATAAATGAAATAAATGAAATAAATGAAATAAATGAAATAAATGAAATAAATGAAATAAATGAAATAAATGAAATAAATGAAATAAATGAAATAAATGAAATAAATGAAATAAATGAAATAAATGAAATAAATGAAATAAATGAAATAAATGAAATAAATGAAATAAATGAAATAAATGAAATAAATGAAATAAATGAAATAAATGAAATAAATGAAATAAATGAAATAAATGAAATAAATGAAATAAATGAAATAAATGAAATAAATGAAATAAATGAAATAAATGAAATAAATGAAATAAATGAAATAAATGAAATAAATGAAATAAATGAAATAAATGAAATAAATGAAATAAATGAAATAAATGAAATAAATGAAATAAATGAAATAAATGAAATAAATGAAATAAATGAAATAAATGAAATAAATGAAATAAATGAAATAAATGAATAAATGAAATAAATGAAATAAATGAAATAAATGAAATAAATGAAATAAATGAAATAAATGAAATAAATGAAATAAATGAAATAAATGAAATAAATGAAATAAATGAAATAAATGAAATAAATGAAATAAATGAAATAAATGAAATAAATGAAATAAATGAAATAAATGAAATAAATGAAATAAATGAAATAAATGAAATAAATGAAATAAATGAAATAAATGAAATAAATGAAATAAATGAAATAAATGAAATAAATGAAATAAATGAAATAAATGAAATAAATGAAATAAATGAAATAAATGAAATAAATGAAATAAATGAAATAAATGAAATAAATGAAATAAATGAAATAAATGAAATAAATGAAATAAATGAAATAAATGAAATAAATGAAATAAATGAAATAAATGAAATAAATGAAATAAATGAAATAAATGAAATAAATGAAATAAATGAAATAAATGAAATAAATGAAATAAATGAAATAAATGAAATAAATGAAATAAATGAAATAAATGAAATAAATGAAATAAATGAAATAAATGAAATAAATGAAATAAATGAAATAAATGAAATAAATGAAATAAATGAAATAAATGAAATAAATGAAATAAATGAAATAAATGAAATAAATGAAATAAATGAAATAAATGAAATAAATGAAATAAATGAAATAAATGAAATAAATGAAATAAATGAAATAAATGAAATAAATGAAATAAATGAAATAAATGAAATAAATGAAATAAATGAAATAAATGAAATAAATGAAATAAATGAAATAAATGAAATAAATGAAATAAATGAAATAAATGAAATAAATGAAATAAATGAAATAAATGAAATAAATGAAATAAATGAAATAAATGAAATAAATGAAATAAATGAAATAAATGAAATAAATGAAATAAATGAAATAAATGAAATAAATGAAATAAATGAAATAAATGAAATAAATGAAATAAATGAAATAAATGAAATAAATGAAATAAATGAAATAAATGAAATAAATGAAATAAATGAAATAAATGAAATAAATGAAATAAATGAAATAAATGAAATAAATGAAATAAATGAAATAAATGAAATAAATGAAATAAATGAAATAAATGAAATAAATGAAATAAATGAAATAAATGAAATAAATGAAATAAATGAAATAAATGAAATAAATGAAATAAATGAAATAAATGAAATAAATGAAATAAATGAAATAAATGAAATAAATGAAATAAATGAAATAAATGAAATAAATGAAATAAATGAAATAAATGAAATAAATGAAATAAATGAAATAAATGAAATAAATGAAATAAATGAAATAAATGAAATAAATGAAATAAATGAAATAAATGAAATAAATGAAATAAATGAAATAAATGAAATAAATGAAATAAATGAAATAAATGAAATAAATGAAATAAATGAAATAAATGAAATAAATGAAATAAATGAAATAAATGAAATAAATGAAATAAATGAAATAAATGAAATAAATGAAATAAATGAAATAAATGAAATAAATGAAATAAATGAAATAAATGAAATAAATGAAATAAATGAAATAAATGAAATAAATGAAATAAATGAAATAAATGAAATAAATGAAATAAATGAAATAAATGAAATAAATGAAATAAATGAAATAAATGAAATAAATGAAATAAATGAAATAAATGAAATAAATGAAATAAATGAAATAAATGAAATAAATGAAATAAATGAAATAAATGAAATAAATGAAATAAATGAAATAAATGAAATAAATGAAATAAATGAAATAAATGAAATAAATGAAATAAATGAAATAAATGAAATAAATGAAATAAATGAAATAAATGAAATAAATGAAATAAATGAAATAAATGAAATAAATGAAATAAATGAAATAAATGAAATAAATGAAATAAATGAAATAAATGAAATAAATGAAATAAATGAAATAAATGAAATAAATGAAATAAATGAAATAAATGAAATAAATGAAATAAATGAAATAAATGAAATAAATGAAATAAATGAAATAAATGAAATAAATGAAATAAATGAAATAAATGAAATAAATGAAATAAATGAAATAAATGAAATAAATGAAATAAATGAAATAAATGAAATAAATGAAATAAATGAAATAAATGAAATAAATGAAATAAATGAAATAAATGAAATAAATGAAATAAATGAAATAAATGAAATAAATGAAATAAATGAAATAAATGAAATAAATGAAATAAATGAAATAAATGAAATAAATGAAATAAATGAAATAAATGAAATAAATGAAATAAATGAAATAAATGAAATAAATGAAATAAATGAAATAAATGAAATAAATGAAATAAATGAAATAAATGAAATAAATGAAATAAATGAAATAAATGAAATAAATGAAATAAATGAAATAAATGAAATAAATGAAATAAATGAAATAAATGAAATAAATGAAATAAATGAAATAAATGAAATAAATGAAATAAATGAAATAAATGAAATAAATGAAATAAATGAAATAAATGAAATAAATGAAATAAATGAAATAAATGAAATAAATGAAATAAATGAAATAAATGAAATAAATGAAATAAATGAAATAAATGAAATAAATGAAATAAATGAAATAAATGAAATAAATGAAATAAATGAAATAAATGAAATAAATGAAATAAATGAAATAAATGAAATAAATGAAATAAATGAAATAAATGAAATAAATGAAATAAATGAAATAAATGAAATAAATGAAATAAATGAAATAAATGAAATAAATGAAATAAATGAAATAAATGAAATAAATGAAATAAATGAAATAAATGAAATAAATGAAATAAATGAAATAAATGAAATAAATGAAATAAATGAAATAAATGAAATAAATGAAATAAATGAAATAAATGAAATAAATGAAATAAATGAAATAAATGAAATAAATGAAATAAATGAAATAAATGAAATAAATGAAATAAATGAAATAAATGAAATAAATGAAATAAATGAAATAAATGAAATAAATGAAATAAATGAAATAAATGAAATAAATGAAATAAATGAAATAAATGAAATAAATGAAATAAATGAAATAAATGAAATAAATGAAATAAATGAAATAAATGAAATAAATGAAATAAATGAAATAAATGAAATAAATGAAATAAATGAAATAAATGAAATAAATGAAATAAATGAAATAAATGAAATAAATGAAATAAATGAAATAAATGAAATAAATGAAATAAATGAAATAAATGAAATAAATGAAATAAATGAAATAAATGAAATAAATGAAATAAATGAAATAAATGAAATAAATGAAATAAATGAAATAAATGAAATAAATGAAATAAATGAAATAAATGAAATAAATGAAATAAATGAAATAAATGAAATAAATGAAATAAATGAAATAAATGAAATAAATGAAATAAATGAAATAAATGAAATAAATGAAATAAATGAAATAAATGAAATAAATGAAATAAATGAAATAAATGAAATAAATGAAATAAATGAAATAAATGAAATAAATGAAATAAATGAAATAAATGAAATAAATGAAATAAATGAAATAAATGAAATAAATGAAATAAATGAAATAAATGAAATAAATGAAATAAATGAAATAAATGAAATAAATGAAATAAATGAAATAAATGAAATAAATGAAATAAATGAAATAAATGAAATAAATGAAATAAATGAAATAAATGAAATAAATGAAATAAATGAAATAAATGAAATAAATGAAATAAATGAAATAAATGAAATAAATGAAATAAATGAAATAAATGAAATAAATGAAATAAATGAAATAAATGAAATAAATGAAATAAATGAAATAAATGAAATAAATGAAATAAATGAAATAAATGAAATAAATGAAATAAATGAAATAAATGAAATAAATGAAATAAATGAAATAAATGAAATAAATGAAATAAATGAAATAAATGAAATAAATGAAATAAATGAAATAAATGAAATAAATGAAATAAATGAAATAAATGAAATAAATGAAATAAATGAAATAAATGAAATAAATGAAATAAATGAAATAAATGAAATAAATGAAATAAATGAAATAAATGAAATAAATGAAATAAATGAAATAAATGAAATAAATGAAATAAATGAAATAAATGAAATAAATGAAATAAATGAAATAAATGAAATAAATGAAATAAATGAAATAAATGAAATAAATGAAATAAATGAAATAAATGAAATAAATGAAATAAATGAAATAAATGAAATAAATGAAATAAATGAAATAAATGAAATAAATGAAATAAATGAAATAAATGAAATAAATGAAATAAATGAAATAAATGAAATAAATGAAATAAATGAAATAAATGAAATAAATGAAATAAATGAAATAAATGAAATAAATGAAATAAATGAAATAAATGAAATAAATGAAATAAATGAAATAAATGAAATAAATGAAATAAATGAAATAAATGAAATAAATGAAATAAATGAAATAAATGAAATAAATGAAATAAATGAAATAAATGAAATAAATGAAATAAATGAAATAAATGAAATAAATGAAATAAATGAAATAAATGAAATAAATGAAATAAATGAAATAAATGAAATAAATGAAATAAATGAAATAAATGAAATAAATGAAATAAATGAAATAAATGAAATAAATGAAATAAATGAAATAAATGAAATAAATGAAATAAATGAAATAAATGAAATAAATGAAATAAATGAAATAAATGAAATAAATGAAATAAATGAAATAAATGAAATAAATGAAATAAATGAAATAAATGAAATAAATGAAATAAATGAAATAAATGAAATAAATGAAATAAATGAAATAAATGAAATAAATGAAATAAATGAAATAAATGAAATAAATGAAATAAATGAAATAAATGAAATAAATGAAATAAATGAAATAAATGAAATAAATGAAATAAATGAAATAAATGAAATAAATGAAATAAATGAAATAAATGAAATAAATGAAATAAATGAAATAAATGAAATAAATGAAATAAATGAAATAAATGAAATAAATGAAATAAATGAAATAAATGAAATAAATGAAATAAATGAAATAAATGAAATAAATGAAATAAATGAAATAAATGAAATAAATGAAATAAATGAAATAAATGAAATAAATGAAATAAATGAAATAAATGAAATAAATGAAATAAATGAAATAAATGAAATAAATGAAATAAATGAAATAAATGAAATAAATGAAATAAATGAAATAAATGAAATAAATGAAATAAATGAAATAAATGAAATAAATGAAATAAATGAAATAAATGAAATAAATGAAATAAATGAAATAAATGAAATAAATGAAATAAATGAAATAAATGAAATAAATGAAATAAATGAAATAAATGAAATAAATGAAATAAATGAAATAAATGAAATAAATGAAATAAATGAAATAAATGAAATAAATGAAATAAATGAAATAAATGAAATAAATGAAATAAATGAAATAAATGAAATAAATGAAATAAATGAAATAAATGAAATAAATGAAATAAATGAAATAAATGAAATAAATGAAATAAATGAAATAAATGAAATAAATGAAATAAATGAAATAAATGAAATAAATGAAATAAATGAAATAAATGAAATAAATGAAATAAATGAAATAAATGAAATAAATGAAATAAATGAAATAAATGAAATAAATGAAATAAATGAAATAAATGAAATAAATGAAATAAATGAAATAAATGAAATAAATGAAATAAATGAAATAAATGAAATAAATGAAATAAATGAAATAAATGAAATAAATGAAATAAATGAAATAAATGAAATAAATGAAATAAATGAAATAAATGAAATAAATGAAATAAATGAAATAAATGAAATAAATGAAATAAATGAAATAAATGAAATAAATGAAATAAATGAAATAAATGAAATAAATGAAATAAATGAAATAAATGAAATAAATGAAATAAATGAAATAAATGAAATAAATGAAATAAATGAAATAAATGAAATAAATGAAATAAATGAAATAAATGAAATAAATGAAATAAATGAAATAAATGAAATAAATGAAATAAATGAAATAAATGAAATAAATGAAATAAATGAAATAAATGAAATAAATGAAATAAATGAAATAAATGAAATAAATGAAATAAATGAAATAAATGAAATAAATGAAATAAATGAAATAAATGAAATAAATGAAATAAATGAAATAAATGAAATAAATGAAATAAATGAAATAAATGAAATAAATGAAATAAATGAAATAAATGAAATAAATGAAATAAATGAAATAAATGAAATAAATGAAATAAATGAAATAAATGAAATAAATGAAATAAATGAAATAAATGAAATAAATGAAATAAATGAAATAAATGAAATAAATGAAATAAATGAAATAAATGAAATAAATGAAATAAATGAAATAAATGAAATAAATGAAATAAATGAAATAAATGAAATAAATGAAATAAATGAAATAAATGAAATAAATGAAATAAATGAAATAAATGAAATAAATGAAATAAATGAAATAAATGAAATAAATGAAATAAATGAAATAAATGAAATAAATGAAATAAATGAAATAAATGAAATAAATGAAATAAATGAAATAAATGAAATAAATGAAATAAATGAAATAAATGAAATAAATGAAATAAATGAAATAAATGAAATAAATGAAATAAATGAAATAAATGAAATAAATGAAATAAATGAAATAAATGAAATAAATGAAATAAATGAAATAAATGAAATAAATGAAATAAATGAAATAAATGAAATAAATGAAATAAATGAAATAAATGAAATAAATGAAATAAATGAAATAAATGAAATAAATGAAATAAATGAAATAAATGAAATAAATGAAATAAATGAAATAAATGAAATAAATGAAATAAATGAAATAAATGAAATAAATGAAATAAATGAAATAAATGAAATAAATGAAATAAATGAAATAAATGAAATAAATGAAATAAATGAAATAAATGAAATAAATGAAATAAATGAAATAAATGAAATAAATGAAATAAATGAAATAAATGAAATAAATGAAATAAATGAAATAAATGAAATAAATGAAATAAATGAAATAAATGAAATAAATGAAATAAATGAAATAAATGAAATAAATGAAATAAATGAAATAAATGAAATAAATGAAATAAATGAAATAAATGAAATAAATGAAATAAATGAAATAAATGAAATAAATGAAATAAATGAAATAAATGAAATAAATGAAATAAATGAAATAAATGAAATAAATGAAATAAATGAAATAAATGAAATAAATGAAATAAATGAAATAAATGAAATAAATGAAATAAATGAAATAAATGAAATAAATGAAATAAATGAAATAAATGAAATAAATGAAATAAATGAAATAAATGAAATAAATGAAATAAATGAAATAAATGAAATAAATGAAATAAATGAAATAAATGAAATAAATGAAATAAATGAAATAAATGAAATAAATGAAATAAATGAAATAAATGAAATAAATGAAATAAATGAAATAAATGAAATAAATGAAATAAATGAAATAAATGAAATAAATGAAATAAATGAAATAAATGAAATAAATGAAATAAATGAAATAAATGAAATAAATGAAATAAATGAAATAAATGAAATAAATGAAATAAATGAAATAAATGAAATAAATGAAATAAATGAAATAAATGAAATAAATGAAATAAATGAAATAAATGAAATAAATGAAATAAATGAAATAAATGAAATAAATGAAATAAATGAAATAAATGAAATAAATGAAATAAATGAAATAAATGAAATAAATGAAATAAATGAAATAAATGAAATAAATGAAATAAATGAAATAAATGAAATAAATGAAATAAATGAAATAAATGAAATAAATGAAATAAATGAAATAAATGAAATAAATGAAATAAATGAAATAAATGAAATAAATGAAATAAATGAAATAAATGAAATAAATGAAATAAATGAAATAAATGAAATAAATGAAATAAATGAAATAAATGAAATAAATGAAATAAATGAAATAAATGAAATAAATGAAATAAATGAAATAAATGAAATAAATGAAATAAATGAAATAAATGAAATAAATGAAATAAATGAAATAAATGAAATAAATGAAATAAATGAAATAAATGAAATAAATGAAATAAATGAAATAAATGAAATAAATGAAATAAATGAAATAAATGAAATAAATGAAATAAATGAAATAAATGAAATAAATGAAATAAATGAAATAAATGAAATAAATGAAATAAATGAAATAAATGAAATAAATGAAATAAATGAAATAAATGAAATAAATGAAATAAATGAAATAAATGAAATAAATGAAATAAATGAAATAAATGAAATAAATGAAATAAATGAAATAAATGAAATAAATGAAATAAATGAAATAAATGAAATAAATGAAATAAATGAAATAAATGAAATAAATGAAATAAATGAAATAAATGAAATAAATGAAATAAATGAAATAAATGAAATAAATGAAATAAATGAAATAAATGAAATAAATGAAATAAATGAAATAAATGAAATAAATGAAATAAATGAAATAAATGAAATAAATGAAATAAATGAAATAAATGAAATAAATGAAATAAATGAAATAAATGAAATAAATGAAATAAATGAAATAAATGAAATAAATGAAATAAATGAAATAAATGAAATAAATGAAATAAATGAAATAAATGAAATAAATGAAATAAATGAAATAAATGAAATAAATGAAATAAATGAAATAAATGAAATAAATGAAATAAATGAAATAAATGAAATAAATGAAATAAATGAAATAAATGAAATAAATGAAATAAATGAAATAAATGAAATAAATGAAATAAATGAAATAAATGAAATAAATGAAATAAATGAAATAAATGAAATAAATGAAATAAATGAAATAAATGAAATAAATGAAATAAATGAAATAAATGAAATAAATGAAATAAATGAAATAAATGAAATAAATGAAATAAATGAAATAAATGAAATAAATGAAATAAATGAAATAAATGAAATAAATGAAATAAATGAAATAAATGAAATAAATGAAATAAATGAAATAAATGAAATAAATGAAATAAATGAAATAAATGAAATAAATGAAATAAATGAAATAAATGAAATAAATGAAATAAATGAAATAAATGAAATAAATGAAATAAATGAAATAAATGAAATAAATGAAATAAATGAAATAAATGAAATAAATGAAATAAATGAAATAAATGAAATAAATGAAATAAATGAAATAAATGAAATAAATGAAATAAATGAAATAAATGAAATAAATGAAATAAATGAAATAAATGAAATAAATGAAATAAATGAAATAAATGAAATAAATGAAATAAATGAAATAAATGAAATAAATGAAATAAATGAAATAAATGAAATAAATGAAATAAATGAAATAAATGAAATAAATGAAATAAATGAAATAAATGAAATAAATGAAATAAATGAAATAAATGAAATAAATGAAATAAATGAAATAAATGAAATAAATGAAATAAATGAAATAAATGAAATAAATGAAATAAATGAAATAAATGAAATAAATGAAATAAATGAAATAAATGAAATAAATGAAATAAATGAAATAAATGAAATAAATGAAATAAATGAAATAAATGAAATAAATGAAATAAATGAAATAAATGAAATAAATGAAATAAATGAAATAAATGAAATAAATGAAATAAATGAAATAAATGAAATAAATGAAATAAATGAAATAAATGAAATAAATGAAATAAATGAAATAAATGAAATAAATGAAATAAATGAAATAAATGAAATAAATGAAATAAATGAAATAAATGAAATAAATGAAATAAATGAAATAAATGAAATAAATGAAATAAATGAAATAAATGAAATAAATGAAATAAATGAAATAAATGAAATAAATGAAATAAATGAAATAAATGAAATAAATGAAATAAATGAAATAAATGAAATAAATGAAATAAATGAAATAAATGAAATAAATGAAATAAATGAAATAAATGAAATAAATGAAATAAATGAAATAAATGAAATAAATGAAATAAATGAAATAAATGAAATAAATGAAATAAATGAAATAAATGAAATAAATGAAATAAATGAAATAAATGAAATAAATGAAATAAATGAAATAAATGAAATAAATGAAATAAATGAAATAAATGAAATAAATGAAATAAATGAAATAAATGAAATAAATGAAATAAATGAAATAAATGAAATAAATGAAATAAATGAAATAAATGAAATAAATGAAATAAATGAAATAAATGAAATAAATGAAATAAATGAAATAAATGAAATAAATGAAATAAATGAAATAAATGAAATAAATGAAATAAATGAAATAAATGAAATAAATGAAATAAATGAAATAAATGAAATAAATGAAATAAATGAAATAAATGAAATAAATGAAATAAATGAAATAAATGAAATAAATGAAATAAATGAAATAAATGAAATAAATGAAATAAATGAAATAAATGAAATAAATGAAATAAATGAAATAAATGAAATAAATGAAATAAATGAAATAAATGAAATAAATGAAATAAATGAAATAAATGAAATAAATGAAATAAATGAAATAAATGAAATAAATGAAATAAATGAAATAAATGAAATAAATGAAATAAATGAAATAAATGAAATAAATGAAATAAATGAAATAAATGAAATAAATGAAATAAATGAAATAAATGAAATAAATGAAATAAATGAAATAAATGAAATAAATGAAATAAATGAAATAAATGAAATAAATGAAATAAATGAAATAAATGAAATAAATGAAATAAATGAAATAAATGAAATAAATGAAATAAATGAAATAAATGAAATAAATGAAATAAATGAAATAAATGAAATAAATGAAATAAATGAAATAAATGAAATAAATGAAATAAATGAAATAAATGAAATAAATGAAATAAATGAAATAAATGAAATAAATGAAATAAATGAAATAAATGAAATAAATGAAATAAATGAAATAAATGAAATAAATGAAATAAATGAAATAAATGAAATAAATGAAATAAATGAAATAAATGAAATAAATGAAATAAATGAAATAAATGAAATAAATGAAATAAATGAAATAAATGAAATAAATGAAATAAATGAAATAAATGAAATAAATGAAATAAATGAAATAAATGAAATAAATGAAATAAATGAAATAAATGAAATAAATGAAATAAATGAAATAAATGAAATAAATGAAATAAATGAAATAAATGAAACTAAAATAAATTATAGAATAAATAAAAAATGAAATAAATGAAACTAAAATAAATTATAGAATAAATAAAAAATGAAATAAATGAAACTAAAATAAATTATAGAATAAATAAAAAATGAAATAAATGAAACTAAAATAAATTATAGAATAAATAAAAAATGAAATAAATGAAACTAAAATAAATTATAGAATAAATAAAAAATGAAATAAATGAAACTAAAATAAATTATAGAATAAATAAAAAATGAAATAAATGAAACTAAAATAAATTATAGAATAAATAAAAAATGAAATAAATGAAACTAAAATAAATTATAGAATAAATAAAAAATGAAATAAATGAAACTAAATAATAATTATTTCTAGGGCTACGAGACTTCTGTGTGATTCAATAATGATTGAAACAACTTTTTAGTATTTTATTTGATATAAATGTTGCCGTTGGCTCATTTCAGACGCTTCGGAGATTTGTGGCCATTTTAGATAAACCAGGAAATATCTTTGCTAGTGCTGTTACATTAGAATCTTTGAGAGTCACAATCCGAAGTGCCATTGAAATTGTGGAGTTTATTTTTAATTTAGGATTCTCGTATGTGCAAACAAATAAATTGAATCAAGATTGCCTAGAGGTTAGTAAGTTTGGAATGTACGCCACTTTTACCACGTTGTGTTCAATTTTCGAATGTTTTAAATTCTTTTCAGAAATTTTTTGGAATCATCCGATCCATGGGTGGAAATGATGATCACCCAACAATACTTAATTTTATGCCGTTGTTTCGTCTTATGTGCGTGTAAATCTTTACGCGAATTATTATTTCTGGAGATATTTCAAATTGTCAGGATATGCCTCCCACCGTGTTTCAATTTTCAGAAATACTAAAACAGCAAGCGAAAAAGTCTTCAGATGATCACAGAGCACGTAGGATTGATGTAGAAGACAGAGTGCTTGAAAAAATTATATTCGAAGAAAACTTGTACCCATCAACATTGCAGGATCATGATTATAGCAAAAGTGATATCCAAGAAGGTATTCTGCTTTACCTCGCAGGTTACATAGTTACAAAGAGCCAAAAATTTAGTGATTACCAGGCTTGCACGGATTCACTAAAATCTAAGGATTGCCCTGTGATTCCTGCTGCCCAAATAACTAGACTTAAGTGCATTGGTGATCTTAAGTTTCCTTCTCTTGAATTATTTGACCGTCTAAAATGTGTTGAAGAAAATATAAAGTGTACATTTAATTCTCAAAATCTTGTGAATGATCCAGTTGTTGATGTTATTGAGTCCCTGGAAAGTCGACCCACGTCGATTGGTTGCTCAAATGAACACTGCACACTTTTAGCTGCTAGAATAATTACATTCTATATTTCTTTACGTTGTTATTTTCATTGCAAAATTTACAGCAAAGAAATTTCTACCAAAAAGAAGCAAAGCAAGATCGATTGAAAAAAGGTTAAATTACACTAATGTGAATATCATTACATTCCATTATTATCGTATTTAAATTGCTGTATTGTTGACATTATTTTCAGAATCAGTGCTTATCGTTAAATTTAGCCAGTGAGCTGAATTTTGTTACATTTCTAGATAGTTTTCATTTTTAATAAAAATTGGTAACTATGTGTACACTCATTCAACGCAGCTGCTATTATTCCGGGCGGACAACGACGTCAGCGCCAGCTCTAAGTTAAAAGTTAAGCGGCGAGTCCCCAAACTACATGATGTAGTGCAGTCACTATATAATCTTCCGCTATGTTGCTACTTGGCTCGCCTCAGTTAAAGCATGCCACGTGGGGCGTTACGCGCGAAACTTTAAATATGTCATGACTACGGGCCACTAATTGAAATCAGTAAATAGGTAGATTATATGGAGTATGTTCATTTGAATTTTCGCGCCAAATCTACAAGCCTACAAAAAATAAAAGAGCATATTGTTAAAAAAGAGCAAAAAATATAAAAACATCTGCGTAAATAAGTACAAAAGTAGAAAAGCATATAATGCAAAAAAGCGCAAAAAATATAAAAACATCTGCTTAAATATGAACAAAAAGTAAAAAAGCATTTGTAAAAAAGCACAAAAAATAAAAAAGCATCTCTACTAAATTTAAAGAGTGGACAGTCTTCGTCTTTGTCTTGATGTAATGCGGATTTGAGATTTAAATTTCAGTGCGCTAATAAAATGAATTATTAAAATGAATTTCTAAAAAATTTTAAATAAATTAATAAAGCATTATACAGTATCATTAAAAATAAATAATTAAAAAATGAATTATTAAAGCCGGGTACAGCCGCAACAAGCCGAAATTGTCACGGCCAGCCATTCAGTACCAAGACGACCCACTCATTCAAATTAGTATTTCTAAACAAAGAAAATAAACTATTAAAGCATTATACAGTAGCAAGTACGGTGACAGGGGGCCGTCCCGGGGTCTTGCTACGTGAGACCTTTGGGCTTTCTTAATAATTACTATAATTTAACGTAAGCTTTGTTGTGACGATGAAAAATTCTCAAGGAAAAGTTTGGAAACAGTTGATATTTATGTATCGAAGCCAATGTTTTTACATGGTCAACTGTATGTTGCATTTTAGACAAATCAAAAATAAGGATTAAGATCATTGTAAATGACACTGCAGAAAGGTGAAGGAACCTACACAAGTAATTGTGTATTTAAAGAAGTTGTGTAATAGATTATAGTCATACGAAATTGTATTTCAAAATCAAACATGATTATTTAAAAACTTTTCGATAAAAAATCACTTCAGCAATAAAATTTTAATACTAGCGGATCAATTAGTTATACTGTTGGTGTTGTTATTGGGAAATGGAGGTTATCTACCGACGTAGGTGGTGGCTTGATCCGCTCAAAGAGAATCTTATATTCGCTAGGGTTTTAACAGGAAGGGCGGAAGGGGACACCATGTTTCTTTCCCAAGTTACACTAATTTCAAATGAGGGTGATACACGTTTGTTTTATAGGGAAGTAGGCATTTGGTTATCAAAACCGTTTGCTCATGGTCAGCTCTATGTAAAATGTTTAGAGCGACTTCTCAATACAGTGTAAAAACTATATGTTGACAAAAATGAGGATCAGGGGGAACTACTGGGTGAATGGAATGGTTCTATTTATAGAGTAAATTGTGTGGAGCCCGAAATATTATAAACTTTGCAGAGCTACAAATAGAAGGAAAGCTAAAGTAGAAATTGTCAACACTAAGCATCAAAGCAAAATACTTGATGACAGAAATGAAACGTTTACAATAAATATTGTTTTAAGGAAGTTTATAAAGTTAAATCTCCTGATTTGTAAAAATGTATGCGGGACCAACTCCCAACCGCGGTCTAGGTATCAAACATGGGACATGCACAGGGCCTTAGTGTGAAGTTCCACAATGCGCTCAACCATGATTTTTTCAAGTGTTTATCGATTTTTATCATTTTAATTGGCTTTTATTCTGCTCTATCTAGACTATTATCACGCAGGTTTTAATGTTACAACAAACCAAGACGGCAAGCAAATCTCCCTGCGGAGCAGGGCTTTTACTAGTATAAGATATTTTTTGTAATCTAAAATGAAATTATTTTTTGTTGACTTGGACAGAATGTAGCAGGACTTGGTTGAAAACAAATTGATACGCTCTTTTTAGCGTAGAAATAAGTATTTGATACGTACATAATAACGTAAGATTTTATGTAATGGTAGTAATGAGAATAGGATGTTAGAATGAACGTAGGAATGAGTACATGTGAATAGCACGCAAATAAACTTGCTGACCGTTGGCTTTAATAAAAATGTCCAGAGTTGGAAAAGTTCTTCTCTGTGTGTGTAGAAATTACCCTTTGGCTCCTCTCAGTCCGAGCGGATGAGAAGAGGAGGGAAATCTCTCCATGCGTAGGACGTATATATATATAAGTTATTAGTGCGTAATAAGCTTGAGACCATTGTATTTTAGAGTGTAAGACATTTTCCCAGGGAGAACAACTTTTGATTTCAAAGCATGTTAGTACATACGTGTAACCATAGTTACGGTCTTATAACCATAGGGTTAGGAGGAAGTTGTTTTGTAAATAAGGGAGACAAAGTAATTTTGTTCCGGAGCTCATAAGATTTTACGAGGGTGAGGGTTATAAAAACTCCTTCCTAAGTAACCGGATCTGTCTCGGACAATGGGCTCGATCTTTACGATCGCAATAAATGTAAGTTACGATAAGACCTAAGATTAAGAAAGTAATTGAAACTGATATTGCTTATGTATGTATTGCCATGTGTTTAAATGCAAAGCAATCTCGAACCGGCGCCAGGCTGGCGGGGTTGGAACTTGGTTTCGGCCAGATGGTCCGGTCATAAAAATCTATTCAATTGACTTCGGATTTTGAGAGTACGGTTGCGGCCGAGTATAAATACCCCAGGAAAATCTTACAGATTCACAGTCGATCTGAACACGCCGATCCGAAACGCTGTCCTCTTGGACTCTCTCTCTCCCTCTTCGTATAGCACTCGGGTTTCGGTTTTCTCCCTTTTTACTCCCATTTTATCAAAAATACTCTTGCTCTCAGAATCGAGTAGTTTTTCTGAAAGATAGCCTTTACTCTCAGAAGAGGAAGGATTTTACCACAGCTCTTCAGGCTGGTGGATTGTATTTCGAGAAATTTTGAGAAAGCATTTAGGATTTTGATAGGAATTTTGGGAAACCTTTTGGGCAACCCTTTGATAACTTGTAATAGGAATTACACTTGAACTTTTATAACTTTATTAACTTTGTAGTTAGATTTAGAGAAGGTCTTCTTTGAATTAATATTTTTAATCAGAATTAAATCTTAGTGTTAACTTATAGTTTAGAAAATCAAACAAAGATATTATTAAGTTCCATTTTTGTATTTGTCTAAAGTTAAATAAAATCTCTTCAACATTTGAGGAACCAAAAGTAAACTTGAGGGAATTCATAGTACGTTATTTCCACTCAACTCAGACCCCTAACAAATTTGGTGGAGGTGCGGGGTATTCTGCGACTCTGAGATATTCTAGTTACGTCGAAGTATTTAATTACAAAGTATCTTAAATACTCTTGGTTAGTGGGAAATAGGAAGAAAACAGAATTTTAAAAAGAGAATTAACAATTTATCCTAGAATACTATACCAAAGTCTAACTGCAAAGCGAGTAAAAGCCGAGTTGAGTAGGGAACGTACACTTTAAAGAGTGGAGGGGGAGTCCAAGAGTCGGAGGAACATTTATTTGAGAATAGGGAAAATTTATTTAGGAAAATAAAGGAATTTATTTGGGAGAATAAACAAATAAATTGAGATTAAACTGAGAAAGTCAAGTAAATAAAAGAGATTTATTTTGCTGAATAAATAAAATTCAAATAAATCGAGAATAGAAGCTAGGAAGTGATAGTCTGACGATCCACACAACGGTACCTATCCAGGGTCGTTGACAACGGTGACTGGAGATCCTCACAACGGTACCCATCCGGGGTCGTTGACCATTTGGCCGATAGAACGGACTGCTGATTGCTGATCAAGACAACATACGGTTTGAAAATTTTCCGGTTAACTTTTGAATAGGGATTTAGAATTTAAAACATTTTTTCGGGTATTTAGAAAATGAATTATAGTTAAAAAAAAAGGAGTAAAATTTTAGAGGGTACATATAAACCTACAAACCTTTCCAATTTCCTAACAGTATCACACTCAGACTAGCCTTTATGGTCATGGTATTTTCTGACGGTGGAATTTTAGACTTGGTAGTCATTTGCTGAGTGCGGAGAAGCGTTCTCCAAACAAAACGCTGGGGCTCCTTTTCTACTAGCCGCGGGAATAATACATATTCCATTATTGAGTATATGCTTGCATAAGTCAAGTTGTCAAAGGTGTGATATCCTTGTTCCAACACCCTAAAATTTTAGGCTTAACTTACCAGAAAATTGAACTAACCTTTGTATTGGAGATCTACGTAACTGATCACTACTGAGGTATTTTAATATCGAGTTGTTAGGTAAAGTTTTCATCAAAGACTAGCATCAGTAAAAGGAAGGTAATGGTTTAGAAAATAATATTTGAATAAAAGGAGTAGAATAAACGATAAAAATTAAGGAATTTAAAACAAAAGTAGGTGATTTCACTAGGGATAGAATTTATAGTTGAGAGATCCAGGAGACAATAGTTGTAATTAGGTATCAAAGGTGAATAAACTCTTTTGCATTGATTATTTAACTATTGAGCTCTCAAGTAAAATCAGGATTATTCAGAGATAAATAATAGGTTCTTGTTGTATGAAAGTTGAACAAACACTTTTACAGTTAGGGATTAATTATTGTACTCGGTTAAACTATCCCAGTAATATCACCAGTAACTAGGGACATATATTTTCAAACGTATGCGAGATCTTGGGTTAATATATATTGGAATAAAAGGACAATCCGAACTGGTAAAATTCCTTTAGTATTTCCAGTATAGAACTAGCTTTATCCGTATAGTTGAGGCAGTTTATATTAAGATCTCATCATAAAGACAAAGTGAGTGGGAATTTATTATATTACTTGTAAATTATTTTGAAAAGTTGTGATTCTGCTGTTGAGACTTCTAATATTTAGCGGTATCTTGTTTTTCGGATACTGTAGATTTGAGTATAGAGCTACCTATTTGAGGATCGTTTCTAGATTGAAATTTAAAGCAGTTTACAGCAATTTTAAACAGTATAGACAGTTAGAGATTATAATGGCAGGAAAACCAGCAAAATTAATCATAGTCCCACCCAAGTATTCTGGGGAGGATGGATCAGATTTGTCAGACTTCGTAGATCACTTTAACATCGCAGCTAGCAGTATGTACTGGGGAGATGAACAGAAGCTGTTATATTTCCCGAACTCCTTAACAGGAACAGCTTTTAAGTGGTATTTGACCTTTTTAGCGGAAAGGCAAAAGAACCCTGTCGTAGACGATAAGGGAGATGAGGTACCTATTACTTGGAATGAGGTATTAGGTAGATTTATTGATGCATTTGTACCATTGGCTAAAGATGTGGTAGCAGACATTAAGTTGGATGGTAGGAAATATAAGGTTACAGAGACTGTGGAGTCCTATTATTATGATATGATGAATTTGATGGATAAAAGTGGAGACCAGATCTCCCCAGCTAGAAGAGTTATGCGGTTAATTAAAGGAATGACTCCTTATTTTGTTGATCGTATTATGCCACAAAAGCCTAAAACTCCTAGGGAATTCTTAGAAGCTGCGCGTACAGTAGCAGATACAAAGTATTTGTCCCAGCATTGCGATCCCTATGAGACTATGGTAGCTGAGAAGGAAGACCCTATAGATAAACAAATGCAGTTACTCCTAGATAAACTAGACTTGTCTCTCAAGACTTTAGAGAAATTAAATGAGGAGAGCAAGGAGACAGCAGAAAGGGTAGAGCAGTTAGAGTCACCGCAGTATCCTTCAGGAAAATTCCCTTCAGCTCAGAGATCATCCGTCAATGACCATACATCCGGAGGTAATGATGATAGTCACGGGCGCTGTTTCTACTGTGGAAAACGAGGGCATTATGAGAAGGACTGCTGGACCAAAATCTTCCGAATGACGGGGCAGGTACACGGGCCACTTGCGAAACAAGGAGGAGAACAGAAACAAATTTCATGGGGTCCTAATCAGGAAAACACGGGCGAAGTTCGTTATGGAGACGATGACGAGTAACCTCGGGAAACTGATGTCAGCGCGTGACCACCGCGCCCATATAAATAGTGATCATGTGAACATCTATTACTATTACATAACTACAAATAATAAATTACTTTCAGTTCCAGTTAAGATAGGAGAAGCAGATAAAATAGCAATTATAGACACAGGCTCCCCAGTTACTCTAATTAATTCCGACCTTATTCATGATAGGGATATTCAAACTATACCTTATCCAGTTTATGTTAAGGGAGTTAATGGAGAGCAATACCGACTCAGGAGGAAGTTTCCAAAGATCTGGAACCTAAAGAATGTTATATAGTAGTAAATCAACAGACATCTAAACCCGACGTTCTAAATAAAGACACTGATGCACTTAGTAGGTTGCCATTGACTAGATCCAAAGATGGATACGAAAGTGCTTATGAATTCCCCGTTTTTTTTTGAAACGTTAGAGAATATTGAACAAACGCTAGAAGATACTCTAACGATATATATTGAGGACCAAGAGATGGTATCATTGCAAAAAGAACGATCTGGAATGTTAGAAAATAGGCCTATTATTTCAACAAGATAGTAAGAAAGTTCGTACTAAGTATAGATTAATCAATGATATCATCTATGAAATTTCGAGTGAAATTCCAAGACTCGTGGTTCCAAAAGTATTAATTAAAGAAGTGTAACAGGCTACTTATAGAGATACGCTAGCAGCACATACAGGCTGAATGAAAACCTATCATAGGGTTAATAGGAGATTCTTTTGGAAAGGAATGAAAGCCAATGAAGTAAGATATGTATTGACCTTCGAGGAATGCCAGTTACATAAATACTCTACAAATAGACCAGCAGGGCTTTTACAACCTATTGAAATTCCTCCCAAAATCTTTGCTATGATAGGACTAGATTATTGTGGTCCCTTTTTGGAAACAGAAAGGGGTAATAAAAATTTGTTAGTTGCAGTGGATTACACGAGCAAATGGGTATTTTGCCAAGCGACAGAATCCACCACTGCGGCAGGAACAATTGACTTCTTGAAGAATGATATCATATTGAAGGTAGGGGTAATTAAACAGTTACTCACCGATAGGGCTCCAGAATTTTTCTCACATGTACGTAGAGAATTTTGTAACGAATTCGGCATCAAACAGGTTTATACAAGTAGGTATAAAAAGTTCTACAAAATGAATTAGTGGAACGAATGAATGGATGTATAGTACGATTATTGAAGATATTCGTAAATGAGAGTCATTCAAACTGGGATGATTTGGTTGGTGAGGTGGTGTTTGCGATAAATACTACAGCCTCCGCTGCTACGGGGCAGTCACCATATTGTATGTTGCATGGAATGGAAGCAACATTTGAAATTGGGGATAAATGGGGAAAAGCTCCATTTCAGGAAGACTTAAATGGAAAACGCCACTTGTAAGTTGAATGAAATACGGAAAAAGGTATTAAAATTTGAGTTGGGACAAGAGGTGTATAGAGTTAGGTACAACAAGAAGCCGGTTAACAGAGAATATAAGACAGGAGACCGGATAACTGTCTATATCCCTGTTACAAAGCTCGGTAGGTCTGCAGAGTTCCTTAAAAGAAATTTTGGGCCGTACCTAATCACCAGAAGACTGTCCGACTTGAGTTATGATGTGGCTACAGAAAGGGGTCTAAGGGTAGTGCATGTTTCTAGAATGAACGCCTTTTTAGGGGATAGTTCAGACTTGAAACAGACAAGGCCCACTGGCATGACTCAGATATGTAGCGAATTTGAGGCCATTACAATTTACCGAGAAACGGGGATTGTAGGTCTAAAGGAAAAAGTAATGAAATTTGGTGCCCGTGGATTGGTCTTTCAAAGTCATGTGACATTTGAGGATATCCGGGAAATGAATAACAAGGACGGCCTTAGTTATTGGATATGGAAAGCAGACGTGCTCATATTATGTGGTAATGACGTTCTGAATAAGAAGAGCAATGAAAACTTATTCAAGGAATGTTGTCAAGATATATCGGGTTATAAGATTGAAGTAAAAGAGACTGTTAAAGCAGAATGGGGTAATTTGGTAAATCTCTGTATAAGTAGTACAATTAACCCATTCCAGCAGAAAGATTTGGCGGTCCTTATAACCGGATGTATGGAACCTCGAAAGGTATTTGATACGTTAAGCAACGTAGCGCGAAACGTAGGGTTGGGTCCTCCAGTTATACATTTATATGGTACTAAACGGTGACCATTGGTAGGTGCGTTAGGTATCTATACGCACTTAACAAGGCTGATGTTATATGAAGACAAACCATATGACACTTGACAGCTGATGTATATTTGGAGAGAATTTGTAAAAAGTATTGGCCCACAAATATTATTAAATATCTTTGAGGAAGTTAGTGGAAATACGGCCACATATGTTGATAGCTGTTGGGAAAGAATAGAACCCGCAGAAAAAGATGAGAGTGCACTCGAAGCAACTGATGAGGAAGATGAGGTCGACACAGATAAGGAAATTGATTTAAATCAGGAAGAAAAGTCTAGTGATTTTAATGAAGAATTAAAACCAGAAGGCTTACATGATACTCCGGAGTTGGTAAATAATGGTGGAAATGATTTCAAATGGGATAATTAGGATATCAATGATAAGAGTGATGAGGATATTGATAACCTAATTACCGACAAGGAGGGTGACGACAAATATTTGTTAACCGACGATGAAGATGAGTTTGCGGGAGGAGCGGCCGACCCGAACGCAAAATCAGACTCACGTTTTGGTCGTCCTCTTAAAACCACCAGGTTTTATGGCCAAAGAAAATAAGAAGTACTTATAGAGTTAAATGAAAATGAGAAATGTTAAGATTAAGATTTCGATTAAGAAATTAAATTACGAAACGGAAAAGTAAATAATATGTTATGAGTATTGATGTAAGAATAATTAGTTTAGAAAAACTAAGTAAACGGTAAACGTCTTGTTAAAAATTTGGTTACTAACTGTAAAGTTAGGACAAAAGAAAGAATGATTTAGACCTATCCTTGGAATGTAAACTCTGTCAAATGTAAACGTGATGACTGTTACCGGGTGAGACGAGCTCAATGTAAAGCCTAGAATTCTTATACATGCAGGACTACGAAGGGCGAAGACACCTTTAACGATCCTATACGAAGGACATAATCCCATTTTCTTCAAAGTTCCCCAACTGCCAAAATTACTTCCCCAGCAAGCCTAATCAAAACAAAAACTGCTTATGTACCTTGAGAGTCCATAACCAACTATACGCGGAACCTATTTTCCCACGTGACAACACACCTTTGATTAAAGCACGAGTAATCCATAGCATCCCATCACAGTGGATCAGAATGGAGAATCTAAACTTTTTCCGACGACAAGATGTCTTAGAATCGACCAGAATTGACCAATCTAACTTCGTGTTTGATTCAGAGTGGGATTACATCATTTCAAACATGGACTTTACTGTATCTTTCAGTATAAAGGACAATTTCGACTCATGGAGAAATTCTCTCAGGACAGTGGGCAACCATTCCCGATTGTCTGCCAGGAGAAGGTAGCAGTACATTGGCTCTGATAATTATATGGCTTACTATTTGCACCCTATTATTGGCTTTTCTAATAAACGAGAATACCCGGAAAACAACCTTCGTTGGAATGTTGGCAACAAGGATCAAAATGATGGAAGGCTACTCCATTATTGTCATTTGCCGACATATCTTGACGCATCTATCTGGCTCGTTCTCTTTGGAACGCTACGCCTTATTTATCTCAAGAAAAACTGATACTGCAAGGACCAGATCAATTGGAGAGTATATAGCAGACTCTGGGAAGCAGAAGTGAGATAGCGACAACAGCAAACTCAGGAAGCCATTCGGCGTAGAGAACCCCTTCGTTTTGGCGATGCAGAATTAATGTTACACGAGGCCCGACGTCCTACACCTTTGGTTACAAAAAAAGGCTAAGTCTAAGGAGATTCAGTCCAATAGCTTGGTAGCAGTCTAAAAAGAAATACAAGTCACGATTTACAGGGTCAGGAAAGATATCTTTTGAATGTTAACGTAGAAAGTATGTTAAATGGTATGAAATGATTGAGATACTTACGATGTAGATGATTTCAACTAAAAATGAGTTTTATTCTACTCAAAAGGAAATTATGTCTATAGAATCACGGCTACACGAGTGTAAAGATTTGACACGTCTATGGGCAGTGACAGAACAAACGAGCAAAGAGAAAGCTGAGGACGAAACGACTTGGGACGAGGTCTTTCATGAGGCTACCCGAACACGACAATGGCTACCAGTTTGGACAGCTATTTCTTCACCAGTAAACGAGTGCTCGGTACGTACAACTACCAACGACTATGCTGGGTCCTCAAAGACTCCATCACTCCAGTCGTCCTCATGCACGAGATCGACCGCAACGTCGTCTACTCGTCCAAAGAAAACCTATACCAAGGCGAGTGTAATGACAGTGTCGCCCGGTTATTTCGATGTGGACACACTGTTAGTTAACCGTGGATGTTGAGGCATAAAAAGGTTAAAATGATATGTTTGTACGTCTGCCTTTTACGACCAGGGACTGGTCTTCGTAGGGGGGGAAGTATTTGATACGCTCTTTTTAGCGTAGAAATAAGTATTTGATACGTACATAATAACGTAAGATTTTATGTAATGGTAGTAATGAGAATAGGATGTTAGAATGAACGTAGGAATGAGTACATGTGAATAGCACGCAAATAAACTTGCTGACCGTTGGCTTTAATAAAAATGTCCAGAGTTGGAAAAGTTCTTCTCTGTGTGTGTAGAAATTACCCTTTGGCTCCTCTCAGTCCGAGCGGATGAGAAGAGGAGGGAAATCTCTCCATGCGTAGGACGTATATATATATAAGTTATTAGTGCGTAATAAGCTTGAGACCATTGTATTTTAGAGTGTAAGACATTTTCCCAGGGAGAACAACTTTTGATTTCAAAGCATGTTAGTACATAAGTGTAACCATAGTTACGGTCTTATAACCATAGGGTTAGGAGGAAGTTGTTTTGTAAATAAGGGAGACAAAGTAATTTTGTTCCGGAGCTCATAAGATTTTACGAGGGTGAGGGTTATAAAAACTCCTTCCTAAGTAACCGGATCTGTCTCGGACAATGGGCTCGATCTTTACGATCGCAATAAATGTAAGTTACGATAAGACCTAAGATTAAGAAAGTAATTGAAACTGATATTGCTTATGTATGTATTGCCATGTGTTTAAATGCAAAGCAATCTCGAACCGGCGCCAGGCTGGCGGGGTTGGAACTTGGTTTCGGCCAGATGGTCCGGTCATAAAAATCTATTCAATTGACTTCGGATTTTGAGAGTACGGTTGCGGCCGAGTATAAATACCCCAGGAAAATCTTACAGATTCACAGTCGATCTGAACACGCCGATCCGAAACGCTGTCCTCTTGGACTCTCTCTCTCCCTCTTCGTATAGCACTCGGGTTTCGGTTTTCTCCCTTTTTACTCCCATTTTATCAAAAATACTCTTGCTCTCAGAATCGAGTAGTTTTTCTGAAAGATAGCCTTTACTCTCAGAAGAGGAAGGATTTTACCACAGCTCTTCAGGCTGGTGGATTGTATTTCGAGAAATTTTGAGAAAGCATTTAGGATTTTGATAGGAATTTTGGGAAACCTTTTGGGCAACCCTTTGATAACTTGTAATAGGAATTACACTTGAACTTTTATAACTTTATTAACTTTGTAGTTAGATTTAGAGAAGGTCTTCTTTGAATTAATATTTTTAATCAGAATTAAATCTTAGTGTTAACTTATAGTTTAGAAAATCAAACAAAGATATTATTAAGTTCCATTTTTGTATTTGTCTAAAGTTAAATAAAATCTCTTCAACATTTGAGGAACCAAAAGTAAACTTGAGGGAATTCATAGTACGTTATTTCCACTCAACTCAGACCCCTAACAAAATTGAATAAAAAATGAGGTTTTAAGATAACCAAAACGAAGCTGGTTTTACGACTCTAAAAAGTGAAAAACTAGCATTTTGTATCGGGAGGAATTAGAGCAATAATGGGGTGTAAACACATACGTATACATAATATATTATTTGGTAGCACCCGAGATGCTTTGTATCGTTCATTATTGCTCTAATTCCTCCCATACCAAATGCTAGTTTTTCACTTTTTAAAGTCGTAAAAGCAGCTTCGTTTCGGTTTTTTTAAAACCTCATGTTTTATTCAATTGTTTTCAAAAATTTCTTAGCTTAATGAGTCTGTATAATAGTAATTCATCATTAAAATTTTCATGAAGCTCAAATAATTTAATTAGTTGTTAATATTGGAAGACTTCAAGTTACATCTCGAATATTGAAGGTTGTAAAATACACTTGAAAAGGGTTACTGCCGGGACTTAC
Source organism: Allacma fusca (assembly GCA_947179485.1). NCBI lineage: Eukaryota > Metazoa > Arthropoda > Collembola > Symphypleona > Sminthuridae > Allacma > Allacma fusca. The sequence continues at coordinate 39,364,081 of OX359250.1, read as the reverse complement.
TTAACAAAGCTACCCTAAACAGAAAGCAGGTTGTTAGCGATAGGCCAAAATTACAGGAGAAAATTCTGATATTTTATTTATTTTTCTGAGTCAAACACTACAAATAGGACAAGACACAACAGTTTCTCTCGCGCTCTCAAGCACTTCTCCTCTTTTTCCATTGTACATAACATTACATAATTTTCACAAGCGTGAGGACCGAAGATGATCACTCAACTTCATACATTAGCCAATGAATCAGTAGAATGAATGAAGTACGTCTACATCCTTAGCCGCATAAGGAATGTAAAGCATAGTAATGAGGAAATGTCCCGACCAACACACTCGTACTGTATAGTACATAGGTATACGTTTAACACTACTCATTATGTATATTTCTAACATATTCTCCCACCTGAGTTACAAAATTAAACGTTAATGAGTAACTCATAATTAATAACTTATTTATATGTTAATTTACAAACATTGTCACCAAGGAATCTACATATTTAATTGGTGTCTTAATGATTCTTCCACTTTTCGTCCGGATTTCTCGTGAGGCTGCCTTCTCAAGCGAGTCCTTCTCTTTGTAAATTTCTTGATGGGCTTCATCCACGGACGGGTTGTTTGTTTCGACATCAATTTCAGCTGGGGATGATATCTCTAAAGGATAGATCCTCTGGACAGGTCGCAAAATCTCTCCTACAGCTGTTTTTACACGTACAACCCGCACATGACCATCTTTGCCAGGAATGAGCTCCAGCACTTTCGCCAATGGCCAGTTGAGCCTCTTCTGGTTGTCACTTCCTACTATGACAACTTCTAACACCTTGAGCGATCTAACTTGTTTTCTACCGGACTGCTGCACAAGTTGTCCCAAGTACTCACTTCTGAATCTTTTTCGCAGATCATCCCTCAGTCTCTGTCGGTATTGCCAACGTCTGTTCAGACTTGCGTGGTCCACCATGTCCATTTCCGGCACTCCTTCATCTCGGGCTCCTCGGAGGAACAGATCTGGTGTAATCGGACTATACTCGTCCGTATTCTCTGAAACATAGGTCAGAGGTCGAGAATTTACCACAGCCTCAATATCACACAGTACTGTAGCTAATTCCTCGTAGTGGAGAGATGCCTTGCCCAAAACTCTTCTCAGATGCTCCTTTAAAATTCTCACCAGCCGTTCCCACCATCCTCCCCACCAAGCCGCGGTAGGTGGATTAAATTTCCACTGGATCTTCCTGGTAGCAGAAAATTTCTCAACAGCCCCCCAGTTCACCCGGCGGAAGAGGTTCTCCGTCCCAACAAAGTTTGACCCATTATCACTATAGATGATGGTCGGCCTCCCTCTTCGTCCAACGAATCGCCGTAAGGACTGTATAAAGCCCTCGGTTGATAGCGTTTGGACCAGTTCCAAGTGCACAGCACGGAACACGGCACAGGTAAAAAGGACGACCCAAGACTTCTTGCCACCCTTCAAATATAACGGTCCAGCGAGATCCACACCAGTCACTTCAAATACATCGGCTTCTCGAACACGGTCTAATGGAAGCGGAGCAGGAACAGATTCTATTTGTTTTGCTTCATACCTTCTACATCGGACGCATTTATTTAAAACTCTTCGTATAGTTTTCCGAGACCTGACTATCCAGTAGTTTTCTCTCAAAATAGCCATCAGTGTCTGAATCCCCGCGTGACAATTCTTGATATGCACGTCTTCGATCAACATCTCGGTAATTATATGTCCAGAAGGTACGAGAATGGGAGACTTAAAGTTACGTGTCTCATCCCTCCAAGTTAGCCTAGTATTCACCCTGTACAGTCCCTCATCATCTTTTACCACAGTAATACTCTTGGCATAATTTTCTGGTAACGTATGGAACGTCTCCATCTGAACAGCTCGCAACAATGCCTTTTCAGCTGCAACGATTTCCTCCACAGTGAGGTTACCACGGTTACTAACGTGTGTTTTCTTCCACCAGAAAAACCTCGTATACCAGGCAATGTTCCGGACAATCCTGGCGTAACTATTAAAATTACTGAAATAATTTGCAATTACTTTCCATCCTACTTCATTAGCTAGCATAGATACTACAATCTTCTTTTTCTCTAGATTGATCTCCGACATATCCATTTCCGGTTTAGAATTTGGCCAGCTGTCTTCAGACTTCTTAAGCCACTCCGGTCCCTCCCACCATTTCGTGGCAATTAATTGTCGGACAGAACAACCCCTTGAAGGAAGATCGGCGGGATTCAATTTCCCCGGAACATGTCTCCATTGCTCTGCATCAGTTGACTTGCGAATCTCCTTCACTCTATTTCCGACGAAATTGGATCAGGTCTCCTCAGATTTTATCCATGCCAGTGCAGTGCTAGAGTCACACCAGTGATATCTAGGGACTACGTTAATGTTGAAACAACAAGATATAGTTTCCATTAATCGGACTCCTATCACGCAAGATAGCAATTCCAACCTTGGAATTGTGACAGGTTTTATAGGCGCCACCCTGGACTTAGCAAGTAGTAACTGTACCTGCACCCCGTCTTCGTTTTCGGTTCGCAAAAATATACAGGCCGCGTATGCCGACTTACTAGCGTCCGAAAATGTGTGCAAACTCCAGTTCCAACTATCCTTCCGAGTAAACCACCGAGGAATTTCAACTTCGGATAGTAAGTACAGCTTACTGGCCCATTTGTTAAAATTGTCTGTACACTCGAGTGGTAGCTCCACGTCCCATCCAAGTTTCAATTCCCACGTGCCTTGAAGCATTTTCTTCATATACACAGTAGCCGGGCAGAGTATCCCCAATGGATCAAAAATCTTTTGAGCTGTAGATAACATTATTCTTTTGGTAATTGGCCCCTCTACTGACTTTAACGAGCTGATGTCACATCGCATGGTATCTTCTCTCTTGTTCCAAATCATTCCAAGAACAGGAACAGTCACAATTTCGTTGAGGTTTTCGTCAGACTGATTGTGAGTTAGAGTATGTTCCCAGCCTCTTAAATCAAATTTCCCCAGCATCATTAGTTGACGGGCCGCTGTAATAAAAGTTTCAGGCTCATTTTCAGTTCCAACACTGACAAGACTGTTGTCCACATAGTAGGATTTAAGCAGCAATTCTGCAGTACTCTTCAGTTGCTCGGGAGCATTCTCAAGAAGCAATTCTATAACGGCACTCAGTAAGAAAGGACTGCTAGACACACCAAAGACTACTCTTCTATGCCTATAACAAGCAAGTTTTCTAGCCGACAGGTCTTCCCACCATAGAAATCTTAAATTGTCCCGATCTTTTGGAGCGACACTAATCTGAAGGAAGGCTTTAGCAATATCAGAGACAATACCAATTCTCTTTTCCCGAAATCGAGTCAGGATGATTGGAATCCCTTCAATTAAATTTGGCCCTTTCTCCAGACAATCGTTCAAAGATGGAAAATCTTTTTCGTGGGCGGAAGCATCGAATACTGGCCTAACCTTCGTTGTTGCGCTGCTGTCTTTTACAACAGCTCTATGTGGTAGGTAATGGCTTGTTGTACTGTTATCCAGGGAAATTTTTTCAACAATTCCACTTTCTTCCCAATCACAAAATATCTGATGGTAGTCTTCCAATCTACCAATTGTTCTTAATTTGTTGGTCGTAGTTAACAAGCGTTTTTCTGCCAACTGACGATTGCTAGCCAGAGCGGGATGTCCCTGTATCCAGGGTAATTGGACCTCATAACGGCCCTCCTCATTGATAGTGACTGTTTCTCTAAAATGTTCAATAGCGGCTTTCTCTAACTCCAACCGACTGCTGACTTCACTTGGATCTCTTATGCCAATGACTTCTAACTGCCACAAGTTTTGAAGACTTTCTGTATTCAGCAGACTGACCATCGTTGTGGTAGAATTGTGCGTGTGGTTTCTTGGAACTGTTCCCATGAGAGTCCATCCCAATGTATATTCTATAGCAAGCAGTCCCGGATTTAAACGACAAGTTTTACCAGTCATAAGAGTACTTGCTACATCGGAACCAAGCAGTATGTCTACTCCAGAGCTGCCTGTTCCCACATCTGAAAGCCGAATTTTCTTTTCCTGAAGTATGTCCAGCCACGATCCTAAAGGCACCTTGGAGATTGCTGTACATATGGTCGATTGATCCAAGAGAGTAAGGTTACATGTAACATTTCCATTTACGTCAGTGAGAGGAACTTCATACCGCTGATGATTAATTCTGCCAGAATTTATTCCACCGAAGAGAGCATGCACTAACGGCTCTTGACCGAGTGGTTCCAGGTTCAACTCCTCTGCTAAGCTTTTCAAGATGTACGATCGAACTGACCCGTCATCAATGACCACCCTGACTCTCCTGGTCTTGCCCTGAAGTTTTATTTGTGCCATCAATGTTTTAAGGAGTATCTCCGGGGAACCCGACACGTTGGCAAGAGAGTGCTCCGCTACTTTGCTTGTCTCGGGGGTTGTCGTCGAAACCGACAAGTTGGCATGACTAATCTTAGTTGAATCATGTGTTTCAGGTTTCGTCGTTTTTTCTTTCTGCAAAAGCTCGGGACACATGATTGGAAAATGCTTCAGGGAGCATATCAAACATTTTATTTGACTCTTACAGTCTTTACTCAGATGACCAGTTTTTAGACAACTGAAACAGCCTCTCTTCTTCTGGAGTTGAGTTCTCCTTTCAGACAATTTAATTTTCTGGGCCTGAAAACACTCCTGACTTGGATGTTTCTTTTCGCAAAAAATACAACTTACAGACTTATGGAAATTTTGTCCTTCACCAGAAAATAATCCGGCTGCCGTGGGAATTTCTTCATTGTTTTCTTTTTGATGTTTTTCCCTTTTTGAGGTAAGTCCAAACCCAGCCCTAGCCAAACGGATTCGTTCTTCTCCCTCTACTTCTGCCCGGAGAAAATCAAGAAGAGATGCTAACCGATTTTTAGAGGACTCAGTACCATTTTCCCCATTTGAATTCGGAGTATACCGTTGCCAAGCCCTCAGTGTGTCTACTGGTAGACACGACTCCACCAGTGGGTACAACATCGCAGCACACTTGTCACTGGTAACCCCAAGAGTGTCCAATGCCCTAATATGAGATTCCAGCTGATCGTATAGCTTGGTAATAACAACCTTTTCTCGCGGGTTGGAGGCGTTGTGTAACACTAAACGCAATAATTCTCTGACATAAACTTCAACTAAAAGTTCGTCTCTACCAAACCTCTGTTTTAAGCTATCCACAACCTTGGGATAATTTTCCGCAGTGGGTGGGTAGCTTTCTATTAGTTCTCTGGCTCTAGATCCCACGGTGACAGCTTGCATCAAGTACTGGAACTTGTCCTCTGCGTCTACATCTGGATCCTCATGAATCTTCCGGAATAATCCCCAGAAACATAGCCAGTCGCGTAACTCTCCACCGAATTTCGGCATCTCTAGTTTTGGAAGACGGAATTTCTTCTTTCCTCCTGTCGCACATTCAGCATCGGAGAAAACCGAATCCGCCCTCTCGTCTTCATTCTTCTTGTAAAAGGCATTTACTTTCACACGGGCACGTATCACCTTTTCTCTATATCCATCAATGACTTCACACTCACGTGTATATTCTTCCTCAGAAACATCCTCTTGAATTAGGAGGTCTTGAATAGCTAAATCTGCCGCTTCTAATTCCTTTAGTTTCTCTTCCAGAACAGCAATCGAGACATCAATCTCATCTTTCATAGGTGTTTCCTTACTCAATTCTACCTCAAGCAGGTGAAGATTACGAGTCACAGCAGCACGAATCGGTGCTCGCATTTTCCTGTGATTTTCCATTTTCACACTAACCAGTCCTGTCACGGTCGCCACAAATGTAAAATACACTTGAAAAGGGTTACTGCCGGGACTTACTTAACAAAGCTACCCTAAACAGAAAGCAGGTTGTTAGCGATAGGCCAAAATTACAGGAGAAAATTCTGATATTTTATTTATTTTTCTGAGTCAAACACTACAAATAGGACAAGACACAACAGTTTCTCTCGCGCTCTCAAGCACTTCTCCTCTTTTTCCATTGTACATAACATTACATAGTTTTCACAAGCGTGAGGACCGAAGATGATCACTCAACTTCATACATTAGCCAATGAATCAGTAGAATGAATGAAGTACGTCTACATCCTTAGCCGCATAAGGAATGTAAAGCATAGTAATGAGGAAATGTCCCGACCAACACACTCGTACTGTATATAGTACATAGGTATACGTTTAACACTACTCATTATGTATATTTCTAACAAAGGTTATGATTATGACAACCATAATTCGCATTTTTAAGTAATTAATTTTTAAGAGTCCAAGCCCTTGGTCGCACATCATAAGATTTTGCACACTAGCTTGCAATAATTAGACAGTCATGTGTGCAAATTTTTATCAAAGTTGTTGTGGGGGAAGACCTTTAAAAAAACTGTAATTAAAATATTTTAAAATTTTAATTAACTTAAAATGTATTAGGATAGGCAATTCCGTAGACTCACGGGAAAACTTAGATATAAACAGCTTCAGATCTCGTTAACTGTACACGCTGAAGATGTACGTTAAGCATTGGACGGTGTACAAATTCTTTCATTGACTTTAAGCCTTTAATATTCGGATTTGGTCAAAGGGTGCAGAAGTTATTCTTAATTCTTTTTTTTCTTTTACGTGCATATCTACGCTTTGCGTTTTTTACGAAAACGAATTTTTTCAAAAGTTGAAAATTCTAATTTTTGCGAATCAGTAAAAAAGCATCTTCGTAAAAAGAAACCGGTTCATTTTTTTCTTTCATTCACGCAAAAAAAAAGTATTTTTCATGAATAAAAGAAAGAAAAATGAACCGCTATGCTTCAGCATGTCATTTACGTAAGTGACGACTGGCAGTACTGGCACCATTGTCATCATCATCACCATCATCATCCAGACAATCACTTTCAAATTTGTATATAGGATTTAGGATTATGCATTACTACCATTTTATGACATCGGTATCGGTACTCAAATTGGCATAACTGGCTATTCCTCATCACAACCATCCACAATATTTTTTCACCTGGGAGGATCGTGAGGTTGGGGACCTGTAGATGTGGACTTTTGTGTATAATGGCCCCAAAGAAACAAAAAAAGCCTAAAGGGAAAGGGAAAGGGAAGGGGAAAAAGAAAAACTCAAAGGAAGCAAGCAATGACGACGATCCAATATGTGGTACAAACTTACAAGCATAGGTGTTCTTTAGGTTACCAAGCTATGCTTTCCCCTTTAGTTTAGAAATGTTTTTATAATTTACAGATAAATACCGGGATGTGTGCAATGTTCGCAGAGATATTTGCTCGAATCCAGGGTTAGTTGGAATGTACCATTATGCTTAACCTGCGGGTAAAGAAAAAGTATATTGGATGTTTTAATATGTGTACAACATTTTGTATAAATACAATGCAATTTCTACTATGTAGAAGGATGTGCGCTGCTGGAATCTGTCCCAAACAATGTGAGGAGTGGAAGGAAGAATGTAATACAAATAATGTATTTTCATCTGACTGTGATAAATACCTCTGAATTGTGGGTGTGGTATTTATTTTACTATTCTACTTTTAGGTAACGACATAAGGGATGTGTGTGCTGGTAACTATCACTTTTTTGAGGGATGGGCATTATCATACAATATTTTTTCATTAGTTTTTTCACTCGTGTGTACATAGATACCTTTACTGATTTTGCAGCTGGTGGTAGTAAAAAAAAATGAAATCCAAGTAACGCAATTAAAACACCTGGTCGGAATGTGATAACGCAATAATTATTAATAATTTTTATTTTAATTGACCTATGGATACTCCAAGGCATATTTTCACAAACTTTATTACAAAATTGTAGCTCTATAAGGTTAAGCCTAAAAAAATATACTGACGATTCAGATCGAAGAATTTGCCTTGAATTCTAAGAACTGAAGTAAAATTTGGAATTAATAAAGTTCCTAGGTCGGTTCCCTGAAAATAAAACAGAATAAGTGATTTGAATTTTGTAGTAATTGCCCTTTAATTCTACCTTTTATGAAACGTTATTGATATTTTCTCCTAAAAATGCCACCTTGGATTAGCTATTTCCGAAACGAAATCAATTACAACAATTACCCTGTAAAGTTATATTCCAAAAACGCTAAACTGTTCAACTAGTGGCAAGTACTTTAATATGTAATACCTGTCTACAAAATATATTGCAAAAGAACAAAGTTTAAAAAATTCATTAAATGTTTTTAAACAGTACCTTCATTTACATTGGATTTGGATCATCATAAAGGTTTCCCCGGTCATGGACTTCATTTGTCATTGATTATTTTTACCCCAATGAAAGAAATGTCTTCAATTGATTTTGTGAAATCAATTCTTCCACCCAGCTGCAAATAAAAGTATTTCCTGATTTTGTTCAAAGGATCGCCGCCTTATAAACTCAGTGAACATAAAAAAAGAGAATACTACATATGTCGAAGTACATAGAGAGTACAAGCATACAAAGACAATTATTAATATTTTATTTAAATCTATTTTGCAGAAATGTATATTACAATAATTAAAGTGTTTGCGTTAACAGTAGGTTACAGTTACAGGATTAACACACCGTATACTGTACTCACTGCAAAGATGGGCAACTGGTTTTCCTCGCCTGAAACCTTACCTCTACAATGTAATCTTGATTGTCCTTCCTAATACCCTTCCTAAACCAGACTTTTACTGATTTCCTTTTTCCTAAAAATGGGTAAATAATTGTTCTTCCTATTTCCTTGTCAAATTATTAAATTGCCTACTAGGGCCTAAAATGTCTAGTTCAGTCTGAATTGCCTGTTCAGCCTTAGTTGGTTGGGTATGCCTATGCCGGTTTGGTCAAAATTGTACATTTCTTTACGAATAGCGTTGAGAAACAATATACATTAACATAGGCGGGTAAATATGATAATTGTCATCATTTAAAATGTATATTGTACATAGACGAACACATGATAATTTCCAAGTTCGGATTGATTTTCTGGAAGATATATTTTAACGCTCGCAGCATTCAGAATATTAATGTACTAAAAATAAACCCTGTTCACAGCACTCCATGAACACCGAATCTAGACGTCTAACTATTAGTGGGGTATATATGGGTGGAATTTCTCCACAGTTTGTTTTTGACTATGTCGTTTATTCAACGTTATACGGTGCAATACAAATAACTAGCAGAAATCATACAAACCAGTTTCATCTCTTGCCGCTGGTTGGCATCAAATATATGTGTTCCCGGTAGTCCTTCCTAGGATCCTTCCAATTTCCTCACCCTTCCTATGAACTTGCCTATTATTTTACATATTCTCAGCCTTCCTATTCTATTTCCTAGTTTTGACATAAATTCTACAACCTTCCTAGTTCCTTTCCTAAAAACCTATCCGTTTTGCTTTCCTTCCTTCCTAGTTGCCTATTTACAAGGCCTAGTTTCAGGCGAGATGCCCATCTTTGACTCACTGTATATTACAGTACAGTTGTACTTTCACTCTTAAAGTTGGTCTCCGCTCTACTTCAAATAGTAAATCATCTTCAAACAAATGATACGCCTTGTCTTCATGAAGTGATAAATCTGGCGAACGCATGTGATTTTATACTTATAGATTTTGTAGACCTACTATGTTTATTAATTTCAATAATCAAAATAATATTTTACAGTACACGTAACAATATAACTGTATTTGAGGTAAATGAATGTAAAGGAACTGCTCACCGATACAGGTATAAGTAGATACATATAAACAAAAAAAGGTACAATGATGATCCGTAGATGCCAGTCTTAAAATTTTGTACAGTATTTATAGTGTAAATAATTAGGCTCCCTAAAAGAGCGATCAGAGCATTATTTCATATTTAATACAGGTTACTACATACTAAAACGGACCCTATGTTCAGTATTTCTAATTTAAATTAGTAATATTTCACTATTTCTTTCCTTTTCTCGTTTAAGAAAATAGTACATTATATGTTAAACAGCTACAAATAAAGTGACAACTGTTTACAGTCTCCTCATCATTCCTGGCATTAAGTACATATATAAAGATCTAGTTTACGTAGATTTTAAACATATCTTATTTTAAATTAAGCACAAATTTCTCTTAACGTTTCCAGGCGTTAAAAGCGTTCAAATTACATACCCGGCCTTAATTTTGAAAGTTTCTAAAATGATAATTTACATTTGCATCAATAATACAATATTATTTACTGTATTTCTGTAAACCTAAACTTAAAAAAACAACAGTTTAGCTGAGATTGAAGCTATGTTTAAAAGAGTGAATTATGTTATTATTGAAATATGCTGACTACACGGGTAGAATTAGGCCCACTCTTTCAAATTAGTAGAGAGGATTTCGTGTTCTCTTTAAAACATTCCCTTGCAAGAGCATCGTCGTTACAGAGACCAAATTACCTGTTACATATTTAGCCCACGCCTACAAGGAAAATAGTCTACGCACAGGTAATGTGCATAGGTAAAACTCACGCAAACAATCCATGCAATGAATCCACTGTTTTTCAGCAGACTGCATAAAGACCATTTAAACTATAACTAGGGAATGTCGATTTGAAAATGCCCGGCATTTTGGGCATTTTCATTTCACGGCGAGTGCAATAGGGCATATTGGGAAAGGGCATTTTGGGCATTTTCATTCGCGGGCAATTGCGCATTTTGGGCAGAAGCGTGGAATAAAATAGCACAATTTGTACAATTTGCCAGTCGAATTTCGAAAACGCCTTCCCTGGTATTTATCATTATGTTGTTGTGGAGTTCCAATCTGACCGTGAAGGCAAAAGGTTGTAACAAAAGTGGCTCTCTTATCATCAAAATTATCATATCAGTGCTGTTTAGTGGTCTGCAATACTCTACAATATCGTTTATCTCCCTTCCCCGTCTTACTAAATTCTCTTGTTTCTACACCATGCTGTCTTTAAAATGGATCAAACAGTTATCAATACAATGTGCGAAAATTTCGGCATCCCTGCAGTCTCACCGGAAGCCCCACTTTCTGCTGTTACGTTTCTTACCGTGATGACAAAATTTCAAACTACCAGTGATAACACGCTAAAGAAAGTCGAAGAGCTGGAAACTCGAGTCACGACATTGGAAGGCTTTAAAGACTCATATGATGAGTACACCGAAAGCGTGGACTCTAGAATGGATAAAATCCACAGAAGATTGGAATCGCTAGATGCAGAAGAGCGGAAGAAGTCCTTCATTATTGGTGATCTTAACGCGGCCGGTCAACCTTGCATCAAAGCCGTACAGACGTTTCTTATGGAGCAACTTAAGCTGCAATTACCCATTGATCGCACATTCCTATTAAAAGCTGGAGGAATTAAAAATGGTCAAACGAAGCAACCACTAATTAAAGTTATCCTCACGCATAAAGACGACAAATCGCCCCTCTACAAGAGTACTCACCTACTACGAGGCACTGGCTACTACATCCGAGATGATCTCACCCTGGAAGAACGGGAAAAGCGAAAGATTCTGGTAGCCGAAAAGAAAAAAGCCGAAGGCGACGGCAAGGTGACCAGACTCAAAGGAAATTTCTTGTTTATCAATGGTGTTGTTGAGTAGTGATAACAATAAGAATATGATTGTTAGAATAACAATAATTATTAGATTATAAACCAGCAGAAAATTAGTTTTTATTTAAAAATTGAAACAGAGAAGTGAAAATAATATTTAATGGAAGAAAAGTGAATTCAATGTAAAAATGTGCATATATGATGATGAGAGGAGGATGATGAAAAATGAGGGATTTTTTTTGAATTTGAATGACTAATAAAGTAACACCTTAAAATTGGAGAAAGAGGATTTTCTGGATAAGATAAAGGGATTGAACCTTAAATGCACTTATGCTGGAAAGCAAAGACTTTCAATAATAAAAATAAGGGTTTCAAAGAATATTATAACATTTGTGCCACTGGGCACTGGTCCTTCGAAATAAAGAAAGATTTCACGTTAGTGCATACTGTAGGCACCAACATTTTGGTCCTTCGAACCGGATCTAGCTGACAGTAACGAAAAGCAGTTCTGAGGAATTATGTCTTCACGAAATACGAGGCAGACAAGGAGCAGATCGAGACGAAATAGCAATCGCCAAGATAGGCAGCAAGCTGTGTCTCGAGCTGATGATTCTTTTGCAGTGCCTGACGACGTCGAAGATAATACCAACAATGATGTATCGATGATTACATCTACTCCCAATCGACCGAATGTAACTGACCCATCTACTGTACAAGCTCCTGAAGGAATTCATACCGACAGCAGGAGAACTACATTGGCAAATGTCAACAATAATTTCGAGACATCAGGTTTGAATAATACAATTAAACCGACTAATATAGATTGTAGTAGATCACATCGAAGTTCCACTTCGAGTTTTAAACGACAAAGACAGCTGGAAATTGAAATTGCTGCTGAAAAACGAAAAATTGAGCTTGATGAAGAAGAAGCAAAACTGAAACTTCAACTTTTAGCCAGCAAAAGAGCTAGAGAGGAAGTACTAAGTAAGAAAATGCAAGAGCTAGCGGCGTGCGATGAATCCGACTGTGAATCACATTTCGATGTGAAAAGCGTAGCATCGAAGCCAAGAAGTACGGTACAGAATTGGCTTGAAAAGTGTCAATCCTTAAATTCAACACCACATGTTGTACAAGCTTGCCCTGATGATATACCAAAAACAAGTTTTGAAAAATTCATGGCTAGACAAACTGTTGCAACTAAACTTCCCCAATTCAGTGGCAATTCACAAGAATGGCTCATGTTCATTAAGCAATATAAAGAAACTACACAAATGTGCGGTTTGGGAAATGCAGAGAACATGATTAGACTCCAGGGGGCGCTGAAAGGGAAAGCACGAGAAGCAGTTGAGTCCATCCTAGGCTTTCCTGAAAATGTTGACATGGTCATTGAAATACTACAGATGAGTTTTGGAAGAACCGATCAAATCATCAAGTCTTTGATTATGAAAGCCAGATCTGTACTAGCTCCAAAAGAAGGTAAACCTGACAGCATTATATGTTTTTATAATGCAGTCAACAACATGGTTTCAACTATGCAGAGAATGAATAGCTCCGATCATCTCAATAATCCAATGTTGCTGGAAGAAATGATCAATAAATTGCCATCACACATGAAATCATCATGGGGAATGCAAGTATTGGATAGTAACGGTGTTGCAAATCTAATACAGTTCAATTCATGGCTTAAGAGATGGGCAATGGCTCAAACATATCTTCCCATTGCAGACAATAAAGAGCACGAACCTTCAGTTGAAAAATCTGGAAAGAAACAACAGGCAACTATTTTGAACGTCAAAGAAGAAAATGTTGAAGATCAACAAGAAATCAGAAGAGGAAAAGAAGAGCGTCGATGTGATTATTGTAATAAATTCCGGCATTCCATTGACCAATGTCGAATTTTCAAAAACTTGAGCATCGACGATAGATGGCAACATGTTAGAAAAAGAAAACTTTGCTTTCTCTGCCTATTGAAAGGACACATGACTACTGATTGTAAGTCTGGATTGAAATGTACCAAAGAGCAATGTAGTAAAAGTCATCACACACTTTTACACAACTCTAATTATACAAAAGGTATCAATTCTAAAGCAACTACTATTTCCGAAGCAGCGACCACTACTTCCGAATCAGCCTGTATTGCTTTTAAAGAAAGTGTACTCAATACAACTTCCAACAATCAAGTGCTTCTGAAAATTCTTCCGTTGACACTGAAAGGTCAAACGAGTGAAGAAAATACGTATGCTTTACTTGATGAAGGTGCTAATGTAACATTGATTGATGAAGAATTTGCAAAAAAGTTGAATTTGGATGGGAATGAAATTGATTTTAGCTTTCGAGGAATAAATTCTATAACTCAGGAATTGAAAAGCAAGTCAGTCAATTTTAGGATTAAATCATCCGAAGGTGTAGAGTTTCAGCTGACAAATGTAAAAACGGTTCGAAATTTGTCATTACCAACACAATCGGTTCGTACTGAAAACAGAAAAAAGTGGATACATTTGAAAGATCTCAACATCGATATGTATCGATGCGCAACTCCGAAGCTTTTGATCGGACAAGATCATATTGATCTTATTGCAACCAGAGAATTACTTCAGGGTCCACCAAATGCTCCAGTCGCTTCAAAAACAAAACTCGGTTGGGTTATTCATGGAAATAATTCATATTCTGTTAACAGAGTTGAAACAGTATTGCATTGTTTTGAAAATGATGATAATCTGCATGAACTTGTAAAGAGTTATTTCAAAGTTGAGTCTCTGGAAAATCCAAGCAATGAAAGAGTACAGTTATCTCGAGATGACAAGAAAGCGCTTAAAATAATGGACGAAACATCAGTTCACACAGGAAATCAATGGACAACTGGTCTTTTGTGGAAAAATGAACAGATGTCGTTACCTGAGAGTAGGTTACAAGCTGAACGAAGACTTCGTTACATTGAAAAGAAGCTGGACAAAGATCCAGTATTGGCAAAAGCATACATCGATAAGATCAATGATCATGTTCAAAAAGGTTATGCTCGAGAATTAAGTATCGATGAAGCAGCTGTCCAAACTTCAAAAACTTGGTATTTGCCTCATTTTGCGGTTGTAAACCCAAATAAACCCGGAAAAATCAGAGTAGTTTGGGATGCAGCAGCAAAGTCAAATGGAACAAGTTTAAATGAACAACTACTGACTGGTCCTGATTTTTATAATCCTTTACCAGCAGTACTTTTTAAGTTTCGGCAGAGGGCGGTACCAATATCTGCAGACATTAAAGAAATGTTCTTGAGAATCAAAATTCATCCTGAGGACAGCCAAGCTCAGCGGTTTTTATGGAGGGGAGAAGACCGAACAAACGCACCACGAGTTTATGAATTGACATCGATGTTATTTGGCGCAGTTTGTTCCCCATCTCAAGCCCAGTATATAAAAAACCGAAATGCTCGGGAAATAGAAAACTACTCTTCGAAAGCAACCGAGGCAATAGTCTATCGTCATTATATGGATGACTATTTGGATAGTCTTGATACTGTTGAAGAAGCTAACAAGCAAATCAAAGATGTTATATATGTACACGAGTCAGGTGGTTTCAGTATTTGCAACTGGATATCAACCCAAACTAAAGTATTTGAAGGAATCTCAACTGAACTAATTGCTGATGGAATGAAAACTTTTGACACTGCAAATACATTTCCTGTAGAAAGAGTACTTGGACTTCAGTGGAATCCAAACGATGACACATTCGGTTTTAATGTCAAATTCCACAAAGTGTTACCAGAAGTACTTGAACAGCAACGAAGACCAACTAAAAGAGAAGTACTAAAAATCATAATGTCAATTTTTGATCCTCTTGGTCTGATTTCTCATTTTCATATAAGAGGGAAGATTCTTCTTCAGATGATATGGAAAAGTGGAATTGGTTGGGACGACGAGTTAGGGGCGGAGCAATATACACTTTGGATTTCGTGGTTTCAACAAATTAAATGTTTGGCTGAAATCAAAATTCCTCGATTCTATCAATTTTCAACTGGAATAAATATTCAGCTGCATGTATGCTGTGATGCAAGTGAAGCTGCATATGCAGCAGTTGCCTATTTGAGAGCTGAATTTAATGATGGAAAAATTCATACTGCACTGATAATGTCGAAGACACGAGTTGCTCCATTAAAACCAATGACCATACCTCGATTAGAATTGTTAGCAGCTCTAGTTGGAAGCAAAATGGCAAACTTCATCAAACAAAATCACAATCTTAAAATTAGTTCTACATATATGTGGACTGATTCTCAAACTGTTCTTCGCTGGATTCGCTCAGACACAAACAGATTCAAAACATTTGTTGCTCAACGAATCGGTGAGATTGATGAACTTACCGAAGTAAGCCAGTGGACATGGATTCCTACCAAGGAAAATGTAGCTGATGATGCTACAAGGGGCGAAAACGACGCTGATATTTCTGAAACTTCCAGATGGTTTTGGGGTCCTGCATTTTTGAAGTTAAACGAAGAATTTTGGCCGAAAGAATCACAAAACGATACAAAAATAAATATTGATGGTGTAGATGAAGTAATGGATTTCGTTCATATAGTAGCTTCACCTACAATGGATCTTCCTGATATCAACAAATTTTCTAAATTTAAGAAGTTACTCCGATCAACAGCATGGATGTTACGATTTATTTCACGATGCAAAGGTGATCGGAGTCAACCCAAGGAGTTACAACCATCTGAGATTATTTTAGCTGAGACGTTATGGTGGAAATGTGTACAGTGGCAACATTTTGCAAACGATATGAAGAATTTGTCAACAGGATCTCCGGTCCCATCATCAAGTTCTCTAAGAAATCTATGCCCAATACTAGATTCACAAGGTATCATGAGAATTAACAGTAGAATGAATCGTGACATGAGAGATGAGCAAGTCATTCTGGATCGTCATCACAAATTTACTGTACTTCTTGTTACACATTTTCATGAAGTTCATATGCATGTTGGGCAAGATACTTGCATTAATGAGATACGACAAGTATATTGGATTATTGGACTACGACAGTTAATTAGAAAAATTAGATTTAGCTGTCCTCGATGCAAGAAGTTAACTGCAAAAGCTGGAAATCCGAAGATGGGTTTATTACCGATTGAAAAATTGACTCCATATGTAAAACCATTCCATACAACTGGTATGGACTACTTCGGCCCTTTATCTATACGAGTAGGCAAGAAATATGAGAAAAGATATGGTGTTATTTTTTCATGTCTGGCTACAAGAGCTATTCATTTAGAAATTGCTGAGAAATTAAATAGCGATTCAGCTATAATGGCAATATTTCGTTTGATGGCATTAAGAGGACAAATTCATACTATTTGGTCAGATAATGGTAAAAATTTAGTAGGAGCAGATAGAGAAATCAAGTCTGCCCTTGAATATGTCAATGGAGATGAGATACAGAGAAAACTATCAATTAAAGGAATTAATTGGAAATTTATTCCTCCTGCGGCACCACATTGGGGAGGCTCTTGGGAAAGACTCATTCAGTCAGTGAAGAGAGCTTTACGGGCTGTACTTTCAAAACAAGTATTAGGATCGGAGGCTTTGGAAACTCTTTTTGCAGAAGTCAGTCATTCCGTGAATACTCGCCCATTAACTCACGTGTCTGTTGATCCCAATGATCCAGAAAGTATCACTCCTAACCATTTACTGTGTGGAATGAACACCACTGTAACACCCGGAGATTATTCCAAACTAAATTTGCGAAAACAGTGGGTGATTTCTCAGAAATTTGCAGATAATTTTTGGAAACGGTGGATTAAAGAATATCGACCTGTAATGATTCAGCGAACTAAGTGGACAAAAGATGAGAAAAACTTTACAATTGATGATATTGTAATCATAATTGATGAAAGTATGCCTAGGAATGCCTGGCCAATGGGGAAGATCGTAAAGGTGTATCCTGGACCAGATGGCGTTGTTCGTACTGTCGATGTGAAAACCATTTACGGAACTTACAAGCGACCAGTCAGAAAATTATGTTTACTAGATGTTAGAAGTATGTAAGGCAATAATTTGCTTACGGGAGAGAGAATGTTGTTGAGTAGTGATAACAATAAGAATATGATTGTTAGAATAACAATAATTATTAGATTATAAACCAGCAGAAAATTAGTTTTTATTTAAAAATTGAAACAGAGAAGTGAAAATAATATTTAATGGAAGAAAAGTGAATTCAATGTAAAAATGTGCATATATGATGATGAGAGGAGGATGATGAAAAATGAGGGATTTTTTTTGAATTTGAATGACTAATAAAGTAACACCTTAAAATTGGAGAAAGAGGATTTTCTGGATAAGATAAAGGGATTGAACCTTAAATGCACTTATGCTGGAAAGCAAAGACTTTCAATAATAAAAATAAGGGTTTCAAAGAATATTATAACATTTGTGCCACTGGGCACTGGTCCTTCGAAATAAAGAAAGATTTCACGTTAGTGCATACTGTAGGCACCAACAAATGGTACTAAGCATGTCATTGTAAATGACAAGCTAAAGCCCCTTCAAAAGAATGCACCAAACTCTTCTCAACGATCGGTTCCAATGGAAATTCAAGCATAGAAATTAGCGTCTACAACACAACGTTCTCAATTTATACATACAAATATTCCTTCCATAAACCCCCTTAGTATTACATATTGGAACTGTAGTGGTTTCTCAAAATTCATTGATCTGGACTTGTCTGAGCAAAATATATTGAAAAGTTTTGAACTCATTTGTTTATCTGAAACCTGGCTAACCAGTGATAATATAGACTTTCCTACCTCGTATATCAATTACAATAAACAAACTGTCCCTGCCCACAAATGCAAAGTCAAAGGCTGTCATAGTGGTGGCTTGTGTATTCTCTACAAAACCGCAAATTATTCTCTTGTTACAACTCTCAGTGCATCGCAATGGTGGTTACTTGTTCTATTTAAAAACACGCATACCCACGAAAAACTTATCATAGGGAATATTTACATAAATCCTGCTTTAAGTAAAACCAAAGAAATTTGGGTAATGCTATATGATGAGCTTCAAGCTGTTTCCTTGGAGTATGGCTTTCTTCCTGTTTATGTAGGAGGTGATTTCAATGTGCGACTCGCTTCCATAGGTAGGATATGCACTGAAAATCACGAGAAGGAGCTTATCTTTGAGCGAAGAAATAGTGTGGATACTGTAGAATCCAGGCTAGCCCACTATGTAGCTAATTTGTTTGAAAGTGCTGGCCTCGTCCTAATGAATGGTAGATGTGAGGGTGATGTGCCTGGAAAATTTACATTTCATAACTCAAATGGTGCAAGTACTATTGACTATCTATGGTGTAATGTACATTCTATAGCCACAACAAGTTCATTTAGAGTCCTGGATTTCCCAAATCACGATCACCAACCAATTTCCTTGAACAGCTCAGCAGTCACAGAGGAATGCAATAACTCAAATACGACAAAACTCATATGGAATCCAAACCTACTGAATGAATACTAGCAAGTGTTAATCTCTGTGAGCTTAGCAGATATAGAGCATAGCTCTCCAGATGAAGTAATCTCTTTCATAAACACAACTATACATGCAGTAGGAGAGAAACTGGGTATGCTAAAATCTTTTAAGTCCCAAAATAAACCGGATAAACCCTGGTTTAATGAGGCCTGCAGAGATGCGAAAAACGAGTCAAAGATGCACACAAAATATTTCTAAGGTCTGGTTTCCAAGAGAAACTTCGGAAAGTATTTATTGATTTCCGCCAAAGCTATCGCGCAATTGTTAAAAATGCCAAAAACGAGCACATAGAAACTGTAAAGGCTGACTTAAGAAACGTAAAAGATACCAACAAATTCTGGAGGACAATAGCACGCCTGCGCAAGAAAAATCCAAAAACAAAAAATAATATCACAAGTGTTATGTGGGAAGATCACTTCCGAAAACTAATGGGGCCCGTAAGACAGAAGAAAGGAGTTCCTTTTTACGATGCCCGTCACCCGGAGCTGGACAAAGTCATTACCCCCACAGAGTGCATGGTTGCTAGAAGTAAATTAAAAAATGGCAAATGTCCAGGGCCCGACGGAATTAGTGGGGAATTTTTGAAATCACTACCCGAAAATTTTATGCGACTATTTCTTCAAGTGTTTAACCAAATAATAGAGGGTAAAACTCCCAAGGGCATTGGGGGACATTGAGTTGGTAATGCTCTATAAAAATGGCGATCTGAACGACCCGGGAAATTACCGTGGCATCTCCTTAATTAGCCATGGCTGCAAATGGTTTACTCAAATCCTACTGGACAGATTGAACAAGTGGTGTGAGGAAAGTGGCATCATGTGCGAAACACAAGCCGGTTTCAGAAAAAAGAGGGGTTGCGAAGATCTTCTCTTTACCCTCAATTCCATAGTGAACGATTTTCTGTACAGAAAAGCGGCGCTATACGTCGCATACGTGGACTATGAAAAACTTTCGATTCAGTAGAACATGATATCCTATGGTCTAAACTTTTCAACTTAGGAATCAGTGGTCAAATGGTCAGAACGATAAAAAATCTATACGAGCATGCAGGGGCTATAATTCGGTTGGAAAAGGGATTTTCTAAGAAAATAAACAAACTGTGGAGTTCTCCAAGGAGAGCTGCTTTCTCCTCTAATGTTTAACCTGTTCACAAATGATTTCGAAGCTGCATTTTCACCTCGCAACTGCATCCCGGTGAAACTCTCGTCAACGTGCTTCATCCATTCGCTGAGATACGCAGACGACACTGCAATACTGGCGCATGACCCAGGGAGTCTACAAAATAAATTAGAAGCCCTGCGAAATTACTGCGAAGGAAACAAACTACGTGTCAATGTTGAAAAAACGAAGATCATGATCTTCTCCAAATCTGGCAGAATAGGCTACACCAAGGTGTGGAAATACGGCAAAGAGACCATTGAGAATGTGAAAGAATTCACATACTTGGGGGTAAATCTCAGATCTAACGGGTCATTTCGTGAAACAGCGGTCAATAAAGGCAAAGCTGCGCTTCGAGCAGCCTTGAGTCTAATCTATGGAAAGAACACGGACTCGATGAAGGCGAGATGCAAACTATTTGGATCCCTCGTAAAATCTGTCTCCCTCTATGGGGTTTCCCTCTGGGGCTTGCAGTGTGCTGAAGTTCTCGAAACATTACATCAGTTCTTCCTCAAAAATCTGTTGAGCCTACCAAACTGTACACCTGGATATCTCACTCGTCTTGAGACTGGACAAGTACACCTGTCCTATAATATAACTAAGATAGTTCTTCAATGGTGGTGCAGGCTGCTGGAAATGGGTGAAAAAAGGCTTGCAAAAATCTGTTATCAGAAGTCCCTGCTCCGGGATCATAGTTGGTCAAGCTCAGTGAAATCTGCCCTTGAATCACTAGGTTACTCTTTTATCTGGGAACTACAATGTCCGGAAGTGGCTTATGCAGAAATACCCATTGTAATTAGTACATTGAAAGACACTCTCTTACAAACTGACATAACGCGTGCGAGTGCATCTTCTTACAATAACATTTACCATAAATACAAAACCGAAAGCCATGCTGAACGCTACATTCGTTACGCGTCCCCATTGTACACAAAGAGACTGATAGCTCAATTAAGGCTTTCCTCAAATCAATCAAACCTCCCTCAACGCTTCAAATTTGCTTCAATGATATATAAATCCTTCCCGAGCGAATTTGTCCTCTATCTGTAATAAGTTTGAATTCGATGATATTTTCCACTTTATGTTCAAATGTTCTGTGTTCACACCATTACGAAAGCACTACCTTGGTGCCTTCAATTTAGAGGCTATCAACCCTCATAACTGGTTATCTTTCTTAAAATTCAATTTAAGCTCCTGCGAAAAGATTGCGAACTATCTACGGTCTGCCCTCCTCAAAAGAGCCTGGGCTCGAAATGAATGAATGAAATTTAATTATGAATTCCGTAAAAATGCTGTGTTGAAGACTACGGTCACGAAAAACGCAATAAAAACTATACATACATACATACATACATTACGTTGTTGTGGTTTCGGCTTATTTAACGACGTAAACTGAACTTCCTCCATCCTGGAAATATGCATACACCCCTATACATGTATTTATATTGCTTATGGGTGATCAGAAATATGCTTTCTGTTCAAATTTGAACATATACAGTAATTTTTTGTCTACACAGGTGAGCTAAAAACAATATTTATGGGACCTTGTGTGGAGGATGTGCATTGCTTTTTACTCGAGCCATTTGTCCAGTAATTACGGTCGATTACATTTTTATTCTGTATGTCAATTATGCTTTGACTGAAATTCATTTTCATATGGGAGATAAATTACACCACCTCATGTCATTGGAATTAAAAAGATTTGTTAATGTTTCTGCAAATTAATATAACCGATTAAGCGAATAACCAGAAATTCACATTTGCTACTTTTCCTTCGCTACGCTCCTATACATTTGGACATTTTGAATCTAAACTAGTAATCCGACTTTGGTGCCTTGAAAATGCCCAACTTGCCCTACCAAACTGCCCAAAATCAGGACATGTTCAAAAGCTGCCCAAGTGCCCAAAATTGGGCATGTGGGCAGGCATTCTGGGCTTTTTCAGCTTAGCGGGCAAATGCTGCAGGGCATTTTCAATCTGCATACCCTAACTATAACTGAGTATTGTCTTCAGCCATAGCTATTTTTCCTCACCATATACACGATATAAAACACGAATATATTAAAAAGAACGCGAAATATTGTTTTGATCCCTGAATTAAAATACCAGCCTAATTCAAACGAATGTCAACATTTACTTGTGCATTATTATGTGTACATTTTGCTACTTTATGCGTTTAAACACCATATATGAACGTATAGATGATTATGCGTTTAGATACCTTATACGTATAGATGATTAAGCGTTTAAACACCATATATGAACGTATATATAATTATGCGTTTAGATACCTTATACGTATAGACGATTATGCATTTGGATACCTTATACGGATAGATGATTATGCGTTTAGAGACCTTATACGTTGAGATGATATTGCGTATAACTCTGTGTTTAGAGGTTATGCGTTTAGCATAATTTCAGCCATATTGTGACATAACTTGGTTTCAATTAATTACATTTACCTGTTTAAAATAGTGACCTTGGTAATTAAAAAGAAATTCTATTTCAGTAACCTAACTTGATTTACAATAATCTAACTCTTTGTAAGTTGTGAGTTACGAGCGGTATAAGGGTCTCTCAATGCTTCAACAGCCTCCGCAACTCAACCCAGTAATACGTAATCATTCAGTGCCATATGGCATAGGATGTAACTACAGCCCGATCGTGATTATCTTGTTGAAAGCAGAGATGCGCAGCGTTCGAAGGCCAGCCTTCCAAGAAGGCTTCCTTGAAGGCGGAAAGGTAAGTTTCTTAACGTTGCAGAAGGAATGGAATGATGGGGATACTTTTTTCGGAAGGCTGGAGGAAACCTTCACAAAAACTAGCAGTGAAGAATTGTGAAGGAAGGGTTACTAAATATTAGCCTTCTAAGGCTTCCAGGTACATGAAATATCTATAAAGTGAAAGCATAACATATGCAACGACGTTTGCTGCTAGAGCAACAATATAGCCAATTCGTGAACTCACAACTGACAATATGTACCCGCTCTCTCACTGCACTGAATCGTGCTGGAACAAACATTTTTAAGCGGGTTGTAGTTTAAAATTAAAGGAAGTTACTAATTTTAGAAAGCTGAAGGCAAAATGAATGTATGTATTTTGGAAGGAACGGTGAAGGAAAGCAGATTATTTAGAGGGCTTCATTTTGGGACATGTTGAAGGGAAAATTTTTACTGAATTTTCGCCTTCGAAGGCTTGAAGGAAGGCTATTTCCTTTGCGCATCTCTGGTTGAAAGAAACAATTATTTTAAGCAAGGGCTAAGTGACGTTTCCACAGAAATAGATGACACGCGAGAGATTTTTAATGGTTTAAGATATGATATTGGGAGGGATAGCCTCTGGAAGGAATTTTTAATAGAAAGTACCTCTTCTGGGGGGACTACATCCCGAGGTTTTATGATCCAACCAGTATTGGGCGGATTGGAACTCTTAATCAATCCTCATTCATTCCGTAAGGAAATCCAAGTGTAACCTAAAAATTTAGGAATTTCTTTACTTGTGCCTTCGTGGCTCACCCTTATTAAGACGTATGTGTGTAACATTGTCTCTTGAGGCTGATCTTCTATATTTTTAGGAATGCAATTCTCTATTAGGAGCTCTTTAATATAAGCCATCTTTCTGAGCACACTAGTAAGTACATGCACTGAAATAGTGTTTCCTGTTTTTCAGCAGCAATAAATTATTGAATATAGTTAATTCATTACATGATCCTGTTAGCACTAAAATCCAAAATCAATAATCTCTAACTGCATAAGACACAATGCATGCTATAATTTTATTGTTTTCTAAAAAAAATACTTTTGAATGCATGGTTCCTAGATATGTCATGGTTCTTAGAAGTAAACCAGGTTCATGCTAACCCATTCTCTATACCATCGAATTAATTGTTTCAATAGAATTGACTATGTGGAATACGGATACAATGTCGATTGCATAATTGTTGCAGTTGTGAGTAAATTACTGTGAGTTGAAAAAATTGTGTATTTGCCCAGTTGATGTATGTATGTAAATTAATACGTGCAAATAAATTACGTCCGAGTACAAAAGAAAAATAATGCAGACAATAAAGTAGGTATACCTACTTCCTCTTTGCCTGGTTTGCTTTCGCTTGTTAAATTTTGTGCATAACTTTCAGGAACTCCAGATCTCTCTCTACTCACAATCAGTTCTCGTTAAAGGTCTTCCTTTGATTTGGAAAAATCTCAACCACATATATACTGTTAAGGTCTAATTGGACTTATACCTTAAAGGAGTGTAGCTCTAAGAGTTAGATAATAAAGTGGGGGTGTTACGACGGGAATCATGTTGTATTTGTTGTTTGATTATATTTGTTGAATTTATAATATGAATTATGTAATCCTAAATGATTGGACAATGTTAAATGTAACGACAGGGAAGAAATGGTAATTGGAAATTATTCTCGGTCGAGAGACTGAGACAACCACAAGGTAAGGGCAAAGGCTCTACTTACATTTAAGACACTTCAAATCAAATTGTTAAAATAAAGCAATCAATTTTGTTGTTAAATTGATCTCTGCTACAATTCATTTGCACGGCAAGTGCTGGTCCTTCGAAATAGTTAAAGAAGAGTGGAATTCAAGAATAAAACATGGCCTTTCGAACCGAATCCACCAATCCTATGGGCGAAAATCCAGGGCTTGATCGTACTACGGATGAAAATGTTGCTGCTTTTCGGAAAAGGCGTGTTCAAGGTTTCAGTCCCGAATTCTCAAGTTTACCATCTCGCAAGTGTGGGACGGAGGAGAAAGAGATTCGGACTGAAGTTGCGATGAAACCAAAAGTAGCAGATGGCGCTCGAGATGATATCGAGTCATTGTCGTCTCGTGAGACTGGTCGTACTCAGGTTAGCAAAACTTCAATATCAAAATCCAGTAAAAGTGACGTTTTACGTCGACAGAAACTAGCAGAACTACAAGCAATTGAGGAGTTAGACAAACTGGAGGAGGAGATGGAGCGTTCTCAACAGGAGTTGCTTCAGAAAAAAATGGAGCGAAAGCGCGAGCTGGTGTTAAAGCGTATGGAAATCCAGCAGATTTTAGAGGACTCAAGTGACGAGGACACTCAGGGTAACCGCAGCGTTGTTGGTGAAGGCGAGAAGGTTCCATCACCGCAAGAAAATGTACAGAAATGGGTACAAGTAACGAAGCAGAACATCCCTGCAACTACGGAAGGAGCTGACGAAGGTATCGTCAACAGTCAAACTCAAAGAGTAGTATCAAAGGAAGAACCAAAGGTACTGCAACATTTGGCGGAAACCAATTTTCGCATTGACAAGATGCATTCTAGGAAAACAATTCCGAAAGAATTACCACAGTTCAGCGGGGATGTAGCGGAATGGCCTATGTTTATCACGCAGTTCAACAGGACGACAGAAATCCTAGGCTTGAGCAAAGATGAGAATTTGGTCAGACTGCAAAAGTGTCTGAAAGGAAGGGCGCGGGAGACGGTGATGCCAATGTTGACTACCGGAAAACGTGCAGCAAGTTATCGTCACTTTAGAGAGAATGTTTGGCAGGTCCGATATGATCATAAAGGCATTGATTCAGAAGGTTAAGGATGCGGAACCGCCAAAGAAACGTAAACCTGAAACTATCATTCACTTTTCTAATTTAATAGATAATTTAGTTTCGACTATGAAAAGTTTAAAAAAGCTTGGTCATATGACTAACCCTCAATTGGTAGAGGAATTAGTGGCGAAGTTGCCATACCAACATCAAATGGAGTGGTGTAAAACTAGAGTTGATGAAATGACTGATGTCAGTCTTACAGATTTGTCACATTATTTGAAAAAAGTTGCTATGGTAGCTACATTGATGCCAAGTACTGTCGACGTTGTTCACAAAGATGTGAAATTCGATAAAAAAAGTTCAGAAACCCAAAACAGTTCTCAACATTGTTGAGACCGAGCATGATAAATGCATATGTTGTAAAAGCTCTGAACATGGAATTGCTGACTGTTCAGTCTTAAAGTCAAAGGCTCTCTCAGACAGATGGAAGATCATTTTAGCGAATAAATTGTGTTTGTGCTGTTTTGGGAAGGGGCATCGTGTTGATTCACCATGTCCCGTTAAATCTACATGTGGTATTGACTCTTGCAAGAAAAACCACCATAGGCTCTTACATAAGTCTTTTTCGCCAAAGAAAAACGAAAGTGTGGAAGCTCCTTCTGAACTGGTTGGTCACGTATCATATGACGCACATACAGTTCTATTGAGAGTTCTGCCAGTGATGTTAAGCGGACCAACGGGGTCAGTTAAGGTGTTAGCATTACTGGATGAGGGATCTACGCTGACTCTTCTGGATGCAAAAGTGGCGGATGCTATTGGTGCTGAGGGTCCGGTTGGGTCATTATGTATTACATGGACCAATGGTATCAACAGAAGAGAAGAGGAGTCCCGAAAAGTAACACTTCAAGTAGCATCAACAAAAGATGGCAGTAGAAGTTATACTATGAAGAACGTGAGGACAATTGAGGAATTGTCTCTGCCTATTCACCGCATCAACATGGAAAAACTCCGCGAAGACTGGCCTCACCTTCATGATGTAGCTTTTGCCTCAATTCAAGGAGAGCGTCCGATGATCCTGATAGGTCAGGATAATATTTTATTAACAGTTGCAAATAAAATTGTAAGAGGACCTTGGGTAGCTCCAGTGGCTACTAAAACATTACTCGGGTGGGTTGTTCATGGGAACATACCTGTTGGCAAGTCACAAAGTAGTTCGAACATTATGGTTCATTTCTGTGACGATGATGAATACTTGACTCGTTTGGTTAAGGAATCATTTTCTACTGAAAATTTCGGTGTGAAAGTGGTAAAGGAGACGTTGCGGTCTAAACAAGATCAACGAGCGGTAGAAATGATGGAAAGAACAACACGTCGGATGGGTAACCAATTTGAAACGGGCTTGCTGTGGAGAGATGAGAAACGTATGGATCGTGATCCGGAATTTGCGAAAACATATGCAGGGAAATTAGAAGATTTTCTTGAAAAAGGGTACGCGAGGGAGATCACGGATGAGGAAGATGCTGTAGTCCATCCACGGGTTTGGTATGTACCACACTTTTCTGTCACAAATCCAAATAAACCCGGCGAAATTAGATTAGTTTTGATGCGGCATCAAAATCCAGAGGGGTGAGTTTAAATGAATGCCTACTGAAGGGGCCTGACCTGTTGAATTCGTTGACGGCGGTATTATGGCGATTCCGTGAAAAGAAGATTGGTGCTGTTGGGGACATTAAAGAAATGTTTCCTCAAGTAAAGATTATACCCGAAGATCAGCAAGCTCAGAGGTTCCTGTGGCGTGGAACTGACCAGAAAAACCCACCCAGGACGTTCATTATAACCTCAATGAATTTTGGAGCTGCGTGTTCTCCTACTTCAGCCAACTGGATCAAAAATAGAAACGCCGAAGAATATCAGAAAGAATTTCCGGAAGTTTACAACTCCGTGCTCAAACAGACGTATATGGATGATCAGTTGGATGGAGGCGATGATGTTGAACAACTAACGACACATCTTCACAATGTCATAGAGGTATATCGGAGAGGAGGATTTACTATATGCAATTGGGCTTGTAGCTCGATGGAAGTGTTGGCGAAGATAAGTCCAGACTTGCGAGCTAAAGAATGTGTGGACTTGACGGCAATGGCTGAGACTCCTGTCCAACGTGTACTTGGGCTCATCTGGAATCCAAGCACAGACGAGTTTAAATTTAAATTAAATTTCCATAAAGTACCAAAGGATGTTGTTGACGGGGTGAAGCTGCCTACCAAACGCCAAGTGTTGAGTTTGATGATGTCAATTTTTGACCCGCTAGGTTTCATTGCTCATTTGGTAATAAAAGTAAAGATATTGTTTCAATTTATTTGGCGCTCAGGACTGGGTTGGGATGATTCATTGACTCAAGCATTGGGAGAAAGATGGAGAAAATGGTTGAAACTTCTGGAAGGTATTCCAAGATTTGCTGTACCTCGTTGTTACTATGCACTATTGAACGTGGCAAATACGGTCGACTTACATGTCTTTTGCGATGCGAGTGAAGAAGCATTTGCTTGTGTCGCATATTTAAGAATTGAACATGAAGATGAAGTATGTGTAGCTTTCGTTGCGGCGAAGACTAAAGTCTCTCCTTTGAAACCACTTTCAATCCCACGACTCGAGTTACAGGCGGCGGTATTGGGGACTAGGTTGGCTGTGACGTTCAAGGAAGAGTTGAATGTTTCAATCCAAAATTCCCATTACTGGTCAGACTCAAAAACGGTACTTTGTTGGATACAATCAGACAGCCGTCGATACAAACAATTTGTATCCCACCGTATTGGTGAAATTTTGGAGACTTGGCATTGGGTCCCAACAGAACACAATGTAGCTGATGAAGGAACTCGTTCTGGAGTTGAATGTGATTTCAGCAAAAATTGTCGTTGGCTACGGGGACCAAAGTTTCTGATGGAACCTCAATCAGGATGGCCATCTGAAATCAAGTGTGAAGATGGGACGGACGAAGAGATGAAATCAGATTTTATTTTCGTTATAACTTCCAGAAACCAGAACTACCAGAAAGTAATAAATTTTCTTTGCTCCCAGATGTTACAAGGTTTTCGAAATGGAGACGACTCATTCAGGCTACTGCTTATGTGAGACGAGCGGGAAAGGCAAGATTCGGAGCTATCTCGAGTCCTTCAAAAATTCAAGTTGATGATGTAGCTTGGGCAGAAATACTTTGGTGGCAGAAGGTTCAATCGGATTCTTTCGGAGAAGGAATTCAGTTGCTATCAAGGAAACAAGAACTGTCTCCGAAGAGTAAGCTTTTTAAGCTTTCAGTTTTTATGGACGAAGACGGGGTTCTAAGGGTGCAGGGAAGTACTGCGAAGTCACCAGAGTTGCAGTATAGCGCTAAATGTCCCGTTGTGTTGGACCCGAAACATTTGTTTACAGAATTACTTTTGTTGGACTTTCATGAACGAGCTGCTCATCAAGGCAAGGAGACCGTTGTGAACGAAGTAAAGCAGCGTTATTGGATTCTCACTTTACGAGCAGCTGTGAAAAAAGCTTTCTTCTGTTGCTATTTTTGTCGTCGCAAGAAAGCTCGAGCGGTTCCACCATTGATTGGGAATTTACCGGAAGCAAGAGTAGAGAGACAAATACGTCCTTTTGTTCAAGTAGGCTTGGACTTTTTTGGGCCTATGCTGGTGACGTTAGGAAGGAGAAAGGAGAAGCGATATGGAGCTATATTTACATGTATGGCAGTACGCGCTGTGCATTTAGAACTTGCGGGTTCTCTTTCCACTGATGCGGCAATCAACGCCATTAGAAGGTTCGTGGCTAGAAGTGGAACTCCCAAAGTTATATTTTCAGATAACGCTACAAATTTTAGAGGTGCCAGTCGCGAATTGAAAAACGCTTTGCAAGAGTTGGATGCTGGTAAAGTTCGGGAGACTTTGGTTTTAAAAGGAATCCACTGGTCATTTATTTCTCCAAGTAGTCCGCACATGGGGGAAGCTGGGAGAGGTTGGTGAGATCAACCAAAGTGGCTTTGGAATCATCCCTCCACGAACGAGCTCCGAAAGAAGAGGTCTTAGTTAAGTTGTTCGCAGAGGCTGAGTTTGTGGTTAATTCTCGTCCACTTACTTTCGTGTCTGTGGACCCGGATGACAAAGAGAGTTTAACTCCTAATCATTTTTTGATTGGGCCTGACAATGTCCTTGAAACTCCAGGTGTGTTTCGGGAAGAGGATTTGAAGCTCCGAAAGCAGTGGCGCCAAGTACAGAGACTGGCAGATCATTTCTGGACCCGTTGGGTAAAAGAGTACATGCCGGAGTTAACAAGACGAACTAAGTGGTTCAACCAGGTACCTCCGTTAAAGGTTGGAGATGTCGTCATCATTGCTGACAACAATTCTCCCAGGAATTCCTGGTCGATGGGAATTGTATTGAGGACATTTCCTGGATCAAATGGTCAAGTGCGAGTTGTGGATGTGAAGACACAAGATGGCGTTGTTTTCAGACGTCCAGCAGTTAAAATTTGTAAAATAAATGTTCGTAAAGATGATGAAAAGTAGTCTTTTCATGAGGGGAAGAATGTTACGACGGGAATCATGTTGTATTTGTTGTTTGATTATATTTGTTGATTTTAAAATATGAATTATTTAATCCTAAATGATTGGACAATGTTAAATGTAACGACAGGGAAGAAATGGTAATTGGAAATTATTCTCGGTCGAGAGACTGAGACAACCACAAGCTAAGGGCAAAGGCTCTACTTACATTTAAGACACTTCAAATCAAATTGTTAAAATAAAGCAATCAATTTTGTTGTTAAATTGATCTCTGCTACAATTCATTTGCACGACAAGTGCTGGTCCTTCGAAATAGTTAAAGAAGAGTGTAATTCAAGAATAAAACGGAGAATATTAAGAGAGTATTGCCAATTATAGTAATATTTATTCAGTGTACAAAAAAATAAGAGGAAGAGTGAGAGCTAGAGAAGGAGAGTGGAGTGGAGTCCATCAGAGTAACAGTAAAGTTACCATGGGTTAGACCCGAGCCAGACTCCGAGTGTGTGAAGCAGCTGGGTTTATATACGATAGGTTTGGCTGTAAAACAGGAATTATCCAGTTCAAACTGGTTTCGTTTCCGTTACATTTACATTGTTACTCTTATTCCAGAGCTAATACCAATCAGACTACAGAGTCCAAGCTTCTTAGATGAAGCATCATTTTTAACCAATAGTTGAGCACGATACAATAGAAAATAAGATTCTCTTTCCTTTACATATGTAAGTAATATTCCTTACGTGTTACAGTTAACAGTAAGAGGCTTCATTGCTACTCTTTACATACAATGTAATATTTTTCTTAAACTAAAAATATGGCTTAACAATACATATCACGAGAACTGATAGTTTACAGGTGCTTGGATTATTGCTGGTCAAAAACGAGTTTCTTTTCAGCTACAAGGCAGGAAATACGGAAAGCGGGCTTTCTACGGACATGAATTTAAATTTGATACCAAAAAAGCATCATTTCAGAATAATTTCTGCATTTATCGGGGAATACCTGTTTTGACGCTAGTGAGTTTAGTTCTGCACTTCCATGTGTCATTCTATCAACTTCTATAACAGTTATTTAGCAAAGTGAAGTGGTATCTTCAAGTAGAGGATTGGGGAAAATTTTAATTTATTTTAATGTTAAGTGCCTTCAATTAAATTTTTTTTCAGGTGAATGCCATTTTATTAGTGATTCCAGCAAGTTTTCTCCTCCAAGATGCCTGGCAAGGTATGGGAGAGGACCCTGGAAAACGGACTTATTTATTTGTAAACATCATTGCGACAAATTCAATTGCGATAGTTGTGGCTGTATTCCAAACAATGATCAGTACCGTCATTGTTATGGTAAGTTTCCAGAACCCTAATATTTTTTCTACGACATTGTGATAAGTACCACTCGTAATATATATGTAAATCACATAGTTCCACATTGCTTTCAAATTATTACAAACATACGCATTGATGGGCGTTTCAACAAGCGCTATTCTATTTCAATCTATGGTATTTTCCCACAGTTGCAACCTCTATGACAATTTACTCTACCAGCTGGTTTGGATAGAATAGAGGACCTCTACTGCTATTATGGTTAACGAACCTGCCAGCTATTATTGTATTCTATTACATGTTTAGGTTACTGACTCTATTCTACCTCTACTCTACTCACTAAAATTTCATTGACTCTGCTAGCTACCACTGCCTCTACCAAAAGACTATTTACAGAGAAATATATGGTGTAATATAACAGGTGTATGTAAACAGGATTGAAGTTAGATTCAAAAGTCATCACTGGTGGCTATAAAAAATTCACTAAGAATTTAAATCTTCAGTTTCTTCTATGAAACTTTATTGAATACAATAAAATCAATATCTCATCAGTACAAATAAAAATATAAGTAACAATATAACAAACGAATATAAAAATAACACGCGTTCAATTTGATAAAAGCTTAAAGCCGCACGCATGTTTATACAACGAATGTCTTACATATTTGAATAGAATAATTAGAGAATAATCAGAATTAATTAGAATAATCAGTAGTTAGAGTAGCTCATAAAATACATCTTTAAAGCTCCGGACAGCCAGGAGCTTGTTAAGCTGCCAGTAGCTACTTATGAAATTTGTTGAACATGCTTCTTATTCAGATGGTGATATTTTATGATTAGAATGTTTCTTAACTGCTTATTATTGAGTTTGTTTCGGTGATGTCGTTTAAGAACGCCAGCTATAGAAAACAGACGCTCCACATCACCTGAGCTTGCTGGAATTGCCAAATAAACTTTAACCATTTCATATAAGGTTGGAAAGTGGGATTTGATCTCACGCCAATAATTTAAGATATTTACTTCCAACTCCCTCCCATTTTCTGTTTGAAAAGCTGATATAGTTGGTTCTTGTAAATAAGTATCGAGCTCGGATCTAGCAACAGAAATTTGTGGAGTTTCAAGCTCATCCAAAAAAGCAAACATGCCTTTGTTTGCGGTCAATGCCGGATCTCGACTTTCACCTCTTTCCTCTTGATTGTGGTATGTGTCAAACACACTTAGGATTTTTGCCACGGCTTCATTTACATTTAAAGTTTGAAAACATTAATCGTTCGATTTTGGAGCAAACAAGCGAAGTTTGATGACAGGATTAAGAATGGATGCCACAATCTATCCTCTTTTACGACATCTCTAAATCGATTCCCCCGCGAGAGTTTTGTGATAGTTCGGTGAGTAAGGAATTCCGAAAATGATCAAAGTGCTGGCACTGAAACTTTAAGAGCCTATTTTGCAAGTCAAATATTGCATTCAAAACCATGGAAGAGGTAACACCGTTGCTTTGAAACCGATTTGTCGCATCCCTGAATGGAGAAAGAAGATCAACCAGCTCTCGCATTTTCCTTCTGTCCAAACACGTTGGAATCGGAAGAAATTGGCTTTTCTTGCATTGTTCGTTATGCTTTTCCAGAGTTGTTTCAATGTCTGGAAACACCGAATCCTAAAAACGAAAATCCAAAATGCATTATTTTATTATTTCTCAGGATCCGGTCAGTTCGGATCCTTTAATTCAAGGATAGTTTTAATTTTAAGTCAAACATAAAGCTGTGAGAACATTTCTAACCTGACTGAAACGATCCAATCCATGTACTAGAGAAGTCCAACGTGTAGTCCCTACGACCAAAATAACCTTTCCAGAAAGGGATGTTAGTCGATTCATCCATTTCGGCGAATTTCGAAAAAACCTTGTTATTCGATTCGTGAGGTTGAGAATCTGTCTAACATTTGAATAAGCTTTTAAGGCGGCAGTAATAGCGTTTTGTAAGCGATGTGCCAAGCAACCATGAAAATCCCAACCGTAAAGTAAATCGGGATCGGATTGCGTACATTCGAGGTTAGTAGAAGTGTCAGGTTCAAAATTACAAAAACTTGGAATGTTTGATTGCGAATTGGAAGAACTTGGCTTCTCAGGTTGAAGATTAGAAGAGCTCGGAGTCTCCGATTGCAGGTCCGATGAAGTTTGAGTGTCAGGTTCCAAATCACTATCATCCGAACCGGACTGTCCGATTCCGAGAGCATCGGCACTTACATCCTCTTCAGAAATTTCTACCATGTCCCACTCATCAGTGAAGTAATCGTTCATATTGAATGTTTGTACCATGCTGCTAGCTCTATCTGCGACGATTGTTCCGATATGCGATGCTTTTAAGCCAAGAGATTTAAATATTTCTTGGACTTTTTTCTTAATGTTGTCTGAACTGTGTTCTTCGTTAAATTTCTCAAATGCTAACAGTTTGCTTACCACGTGAAGGTCGTCATCCAGATACTGCACTTTAATTTTCAGCACAGACTCGTGAGTTCTTGTGGACCAAATGTCGACAATCGGATGAATTCTTCCGTTTGAAAGTATTGCGAGCTCCGAAATATTCGACTTTTTAATAACTTCAGACGCAATTTCGTTAATCCGTTTAGTCATGGTCCTTCGACTCTTAATTGTAAACTTTGAGTTGGCGATTTCAACATTTTTCTGAAATCCTTTACCGGATGTAAGATCTAAAGGCAATCCATCTACAGCTATAGCCGTTGCAATGGATCTATCTAGTTTTAATTGAAGCGGATGTTGCAGTGGTAACTTTGATGTTCTTAAACCTCCAGCCCAAGAGTCAAGAGTTGGTTGAGAATGTTGGGATGCTTCAGCTGTGTCAATATCATAGGAAACCTGCACGGAGAAAAAATATTAGCTCTAATAATCCCGTCGATAGTTCCGGAAAGTTAGAATCCAACATCAAATTACTTTAATATATGCAATAAATGTTTTTCAAACCTGTAAATGTTTCTTAAAATTAAAGAAATTCCCAGTCGGAGCCCGTTTGCATTCATTGCAAATAACACACTTCATCACTGTAATTTTTCGTCCTGAATTGGTAGTCACAGTGTGTACATAATTATAGTAATCGTTGATCGAGGCTGGTACTTTAAAATGAGAATCAATTTTAATTTTACCTTCATTTGACATGTAATTTGCTGAATCGGCAGTGTCAGTACCACCTTCAGTCTGTTTAAACTGCTTTTTCCTACCTGTAATTAACTGTTTTTGTTTTGACATCGTAATATCCAGTTTGCCTGCAACAAGCAAACGATAGGAATCTGCACGTCTCCACAGAGTATTTGTCAGAGGCTAAACGAAGTCGGCCGAGGTGGGTGGGACAAAGCTCCAAAAAGTAACGTGTAATAAACGCAAACAAGGGGTGGCAGCAACTCTCGTCAGGTCTCATAAGGGGAAAATTCATAGCCAGTTCATATTCTATTTCGACATATTTGCAGTTTTACTGACATTTGGTTTCTTACTTACAATTAGACACGGTCACAAAGTAGGGGTGGTTCTATTTAGGTTTTTGGAATTCAAAAGCTTGAACGTTTGACCAGAAATTAATGAAATATACCTTAAGCATATAGGATTTTGTAGAGCTTTTATGAAGCTCTGATAGGCTTTAGATCGGTAAGTTGGTAATTGTAAGCTTGACAATTAAATCGTTAACTTTAGACTTAGAAATCTGGGCATACTAGAAAACGTTTCGACAGCTTCTGTGTTAGGAAACATTTAGCATGCCCCCAGTGTTATAAATTGTCTTGAAATTGCCGAACTAAGCAAGTAACATCTTTCAGAGTTTTTGAGGATTTGGTATTTTTAATAGTATTTTATTTTTTATATTATTTTGAAAATATCGTGTGGGGTAATGTGAGATAGTCTGAAATTTTGATTCGTGTCTATACAGTTATTACAGGCAATTAGTATTACTTCTGCAAATTAAAAAGCTTCTCTTACTTTAAGTGCGAATGGTTTATTTGAGGTTTATTTCCTTCCAAACAGTCAAATTATTTTTTTTTCTCACTTCCAACATTTCAGATTAGTTTTTATATCACTGCGTGCGGCCAATAAAATTTTTCTTAATTTTTGGGTTTTTCACTCGCACGCCTCTCTCTAGTCTCAATTAGCCCCGAAAGGTGTCGCTCAGTATCAGGAATACAAAATTCAATAACGTTTCAATTACAGCTTCCAATACCTACAACTTTAGTTAGCCAAGTAATTAATTGCATTATTTAATTTGCCAAATTTTACGAAAACATCTTCATTGCATTTCAAAATTTAAAATTACGGCACAGTTATAATTTTCTACCTTAGCGTTACTTCAGCAGAAGTTGTTCATTTTAATTTGATAGTATTGTAACTGCTCTAATTATTTTTTTTTCTCATGTTGCGGATTTTGTTTCAACAAATAAATAGTAGACATTTACTTATGTTCCAATTTCAGTAAAAATTAATGAGTTACACTTCTCAATAAAATTACCTTATGACCTTATTCAATTTTCTAGTGCTTTATAAACCAAGCCTTCCCTTGCACGCCGAAATAAGCTTTTCCTTTTGCTAAACAGAGTGCGTCACGATTGACTCAAAGTAGAGACAACAGTCTCAGTGTACCAACGGTATTTTATTTTTAAAATTATTCTGGGATATTGTGAAGTTAGCTTTTGACTCGATTCTTCAAGCCAAACAGAATGACTCTTTTTCGGGTTACGAAATTATTAGCGCAATTAGGAAATTCGACTGTCAAGCCAAATAGTCCACGGGAGTGACGTACAGCTATGGGGTAGATCAGCAGGGATGGCAAAAGCTATTGTTGTGTAGTTAGGCAGGTGTATGCTTACTCTCTACAATGTCAAAAGCAATGTAGTACCAACGTTCTGATTTACCGCGACTAATTTTTATTTATAATAATTTCAGGAAAAAATCCAACAGAAATTTCAGGCAATGATAAAGCCATACAGCTTTATCTAAAAATATGGAGAACTTGTTCCAACAAATATTTGTAAGTGAGTGATAATCTTTGGTTCTGGACATTTCCTTATATAGGAAATTGTCCCGAACCTAATTTACATTATTTTCGGAGGCCCAACTGGAGATGGTAACATTTCATCAGTTGGGTCTTCCATTTACTCAAATCAGCAAAAAAATAAAAATAGATACAGTGGCCATTGTTCCTTTACGCGCAGAAACAATAGTCACTGCTAATCTCTAAATTAGCATTAAGATTAATTGCTTACATATACATATTGTAGGAAATTCTCCTTAGCTGAGCCAGAAAATGAGCGGGTCTGCAGGGAGGTGTTGGGTTTTTTGGAGTTTAACAATTTATTCAAAATTAAAATAAGAATACTCAACAAAACAATAATTAGGCAGGGAAAGTAATTTTAGCCAAAGGCTGTAAAGGAAAATCTAAATAAAATAAATAGATGAGATAAATAAGGTCCTCTTCCGTTGACGGATGAGAGAAGAATCCCCTTCCTTCCACTCTTCCTCACTTCTTCCTCTCACTTCTCACACTTTCCGCCAACCAGTTTAGCATCTTCCTCTCGAGCGCCAATCAGCGCGAGCCGCGCGAATGAACTTATTAGTTCGACCAAAAGGCTTAGGATTTCCGTGGCAACAGGAATCATTACAATATATATATATATGTATATATATATATTTATTTATTTATGATTAGATCTATGATTTACCAAAAAAACTTTTTGACATTCACAACTACGATCATTTCAATCGTACAATTTCCATTCTATACAACATTAAGCATTTAGTAATTCTAGCGACTAATAATCGGTAATAGCTATATAGACATATCTGTTCCATAATATAGCGTATATAATTTCCATAATATACAAGCATACACCAAAAACTCACAGTGATTAATATGATAATCTACCAAACTTTCATTTCCATTATTATTATTGACATTTGCATCATTATTAAGATAAACACTACTCATCGCATTCTTCTTCTTCAGACGAAGATTAAGTTTCAGCCATTTCTGGATATACTGGTCTGATGAAGCGATCAGCGAAGTCTACGTCATCTTCCTCTGAAGAAGATGTTGCGGCTGAAACTGAAGTATAGTAGTGTTCCGGTAATTGATTGCTAGACAATTGCCGGAGGAAGAGACGAGCCTGTATGAATCAGTTGTCTACTCTATCATATTCCCGGTCCACAATTTCCTGTAGCACTGAGACATACTCCGAGGCAGTGCAAAAGCGGTAAGGAGTAAACTATACATCATTCCTTGCTAAGAGCCGAAAAGTGGTATTCTGCGGCAGGGCATATTGGACCGTTCGCAGACCGTGTTCTATAGCGATGCGTCCTATAGCAGCATAATTTCCTAGTAGGATATTATTAGGCATTTACACATTCAAAGCAACAATCATCACTCAGTTAGGACAAGCAACAACTGCAGCTATTGACATTAAAACGTACGTAAGCAATTCTACTATTTTATTCTAATTACTCAAGCGGTTCAAGCCAAAAGCACATTATTAACACAGTATTTCATGATATTCTAATACACAACAAGGTTACATGTGAACACATATAAGGTGTAAATCCGAAAATCCTTAGAATGGATCATCGAATTAGAACAGGATATTAATACATACAGGGTTGACTGGAAGTGGGCCATCTCAAACTTCGATCGATTTTTATGTGGTTTGGCAAGTCAGTGGTGGATACCACGGAAGAATTCCTTCAAAGCTAGAGCGAATGATCCCGCCGCTAGACCTGACATTATTAAAGGTATTTGGGATGAATTCAAGAATGAGTTCACTAGCTTCTATAGTGACGAAAGTACTAGGGAATCCGCTCGCGCTCAATATAGAGCTTTAGTCTTCAAGTACGGAGAAGATCCGAAAGCATATGTCACACAGAAATGCCTTCTTTTCCACAGTATGAATCCAGCTATGCCAATCAAAGATCAAATTAGGCGTTTATTAACTGGCCTACCTGATGGTCTTAGACAACTGGTATGTGCTTCTAGGGTTGCATCTATAGCTGATTTTGAGGAGCAAATGAGAGTCCAAATTGAAGCAGGGAAACCTAGGACTTGTTTCCCATTCCAAATCCCACATATCCAAACCAGATTCTACATCTAATTCAAATCATTATTCCAGCACCACCTACGCAGAAGTTAACTTCCGAGCAATTGAAAGCTATGGTGGACAGTCAGCGTCGTAAGATCTGCTCGTATTGCAATTGCCCGGGTTATATTCAGAGATTCTGTTACAAGAAGTGTGACGACGAGGGTCGCCCAAGACCTTCTCGGCCAACAGGATCAAAGTCAGCTTCGAACAATTCTCAGCCGGAAAACTAATACGTCTGGACTTGAGGGAGCTCCGAACGGATTGGGTTGATTTTTCTGAACTTTGATTTCATTTATATAGATTTCCATTAACTTTTCATAACTCTTATTGTAAGCCTACTAGTAATAAGTTGCAGTTCCAGGGTCCAGATGTACCCAAAATAGATTTAGTTGCCCCAGGATTTAAAGCCAAGTCAATTTCTTAAAGTTTATACAAGGATGATAACCATCAGAATTATAGAAATATAATTTCTGTTCCGTGTACGAATAGGTTCGGAATGCTTCCGGATGAGGACATTGAGGATGTAGAAATGATCTCGCTTTCGTCGCATAATTCCATGATAAACAGGTTCACCCCTCACCCAGTCAGACCAGCGTTTCCCTATCCAATTACACTAAGGGATGGTGCAACGTATGATGCCAGTATTGATACTGGAACGGACATATGTACATTATCTTTCCGAATGTAAGCTCGACTGCAACTGCAATGGTTGCAATTTGCAAATGGTTCTGCAAAGTAGACGCGCGCCAGGGTTACCACCAGATTACAATGAACGAGTCTTCTAAAGAGAAAACTGCGTTCATTACACCTGACGGCAAATACGAGTGGAATTTCATGCCTCAAGGGTTAAATGTAGCTCCTTCAGTTTTTCAAAGAGCCATGGATAGAATTCTATCAACATATAAATGGCACATAGCTCTTGTGTATCTTGATTATGTCTTCATTTTCTCACCTAAATTTGACGGTATCGTGGAGCGCTTGGAGAAAGTACTTGATAGATTCATTGAGTACAATTTAAAGCTAAAACCGGATAAGTGTCACTTCGGGTTCCAGGAGTTAGATTTCGTTTGCTACATGATTTCAAAGGATGGATTTGCCAAAGAGAAAGTTTTAACAAAAGCTGTTACAGAGTACCCTACTCCGAAAAATGTAAGAGATGTTCGCAGATTTTTGAGAATGAATGGTTGGTTACGTCATTTTATCAAAATTTTTAGTATAATTGCTATTCCTCTCTCAAGTCTAACCAGGAAAGACTCACGCTTCAAATGAGGTCAAGAGCAAGAAGCCGCTTTTCAAGAACTGAAGTCCCGGTTGACCAAAGCACCCAGAAAGCCGTTGTGGAGCTGTGGTGTGATGCAAGTGCAGATGGGGTTTCCGCCATTGCCTGCCAAATGCAGGAAGGCAGGAGACGTGTCCTTGGCTATGCTTCGAAGACCCTAACTAAAGCTCAGCAGAATTGGGACACGGC
This sequence comes from Allacma fusca, assembly GCA_947179485.1. NCBI lineage: Eukaryota > Metazoa > Arthropoda > Collembola > Symphypleona > Sminthuridae > Allacma > Allacma fusca. The sequence continues at coordinate 39,323,893 of OX359250.1, read as the reverse complement.
AAACAGGGAGGCTTACTCAGTTCTATTTGTCAATACAAAGTTCAAACATTATATTTATGGTTGTCACTTCAAAGTATATACCGATCATCACAGCCTGCAATATCTCTTAAATTTAAAGGATCCCCAGGGTCGTCTTGCGAGATGGCAATTAGCCCTCGAAATGTTTGATTTCGAAGTGATTCAAAACAGAGGGAAATTTCATGAGCTACCAGATGCTTCCTCCAGAGCAGCTTTACCATTAACCAAAAATTAATCTGAGGTGCTTGATCAGAGTATTTTTGGAGCTAGTCAAAGTCCCAAGATCATTAATTTATGTAAAATTCAAATCGATACCAATAGGGAAGAATATATTAACGATTATCAATCTTTATTTAACCACGCTCAAGACTTTCAAGGAGCTTCATTTTAAGCCTTGCAGTATCCCGATTCTAAGCTACGTAAAATTATTGATTTAGTACGTAAATCCCAGGTGGAGATAGAAAAGAGAGTTCCTCATAAATACATTGCTGATTATGCTCTTGATGGCATTTTATAGAAGGCGAATTATAACGACCCAGGAAGATTGTGTTTACTTTGTGTTCCTAATGTTCTTCAGCAGAGAGTGTTTAAGGAAGTTCATGAGTCAGCACTAGGTCATCAGGGGTACCATAAAACATTACAAGCTATCCACTCAAGATTTTTTGGCCTAGTATGGATATAACTGTGCGTAGATTCCTCAAAAACTGCCAAACCTGTTTATTCCATAATGCTAACTACGAGGTTGCCAAAGGTTACACTCCAGTCGCAGCTCCAGTCGAACCCATGACACGCATTGCGATAGACTTTATAGGTCCGTTTCATAGACATCAGCGCAATAAGTCAGCGGCATTGACTGTTGTAGACCAGTCCAGTCGATGGCTTGAAGCATTTGCAACAAAGAACATGACAACTACGTCCGCTATTTACACCATTAACTTGTGGATTCTTAGATTTTCAACTCCTAGTATGATAGTTTGTGATAATGGTGCTGCATTTTCCAGTAAAGAGTTCCAAGACCTCTGCGCTAAAAAAGGCATTAAGCTTATTTTCATTTCGCCAAACCATCCAAGTAGTAACGGAATTTGTGAGCGAACTCACGCCAACAGAAATCAAATGATAGCTAAGCATGTCAATGAGAACCAGAGAAATTGGGACACGTTATTACCAGAGGTTTGTTCTAAGTTAAACTCCACCGTAAATGAAGTAACGCATTACTCTCCATATTTACTCTTATTTGGTAGGCATCCAAATTTAAGGGTTGACGGCATTTTGCCCATTGTCAAAGACGGCCCAGTCAATCAGTTTGAGTTTTATAAAAATCTCATTAACGCGAGTTGGCGGGTCAACAAAAACACTTGTAGGTTTGAACTTCAGCAAAAGTTGGAAGCAGATCGCAATCATCCGGTCAAACCGTTCCAGATTGGCGATTTAGTTTTGCAGAGATCTTTCTATCGAAAGCCAGGAACTACTGGCAAATTTTTAGTTAAATATAAAGGTCCTTATCAGATATTTACGCATCCTGCACCTCTAACATATTATTTATTAGATCTCAGAGCAAGAGGGCAGAATCGCAAGGAAGATAGTTATTTAATAGCTCACGCCCATAACCTAAAAAGATACTATCCGCCTATAGATGATAGCTTATTGTCAGACAGTCTTGAATTAGACTTGTCGTGTCAAGGGGATCCCAACATTTCTGAGCCTTTGGAAGCTACTGGAAGGGACGATGCATACGCGTGCATTCCATCAATTGCATCAGAACTGACAGATAGATTGAAGCGGGCTATTTGTGATAGGTTAAGTGTAAGTGAGAGTAACCCAGTTCCACAGCATCAAATTCAAAGTAATGCTAGTAATGAGGCTTCTTCCATAGTGGACGGCATTGCTAGATTGTTTCTTAGTGAGCCCAATTCAAATGCAGCTAGTGTAGTTGACACAGGTTCGCAAAGCAGTTCTAGTCAATCTAAATTAAGTTTTAATGAAAGTGCTTCTAGTAGCAATAGTTGCGCTATGTCTCAGCAGGCTGGGACATTCGCTAGCAGTTCGGGTACTTTCCAATCAGCTGCATCTTGATCCAGCCCCGAGCTACCGGATTCTATGTCATATAGTACAGTTGTACCTTTTAATACATCAGCAGCAGTAACTGTCGTAGTCGAGCCTGGCCTCCCGCAAACCAGTTCTCGAGATGCTAGTTCAGATGTTGTACGTGATAGTCACATTGAAATTGTTAGCCCTTCACACATACCGGATTTGTCGGAAACTGTAGAGGTCTCGACACAAGCGTCCAGTGAAAGCTCTGTCTCCTCAGTATCTAGTGAGGTAATCAGGCAAAGCAGGTGTGGAAGAACCATTCGCGCACGTACACGTTATGGGTTTAATGCTTTGAAGAGAGTTTGGAATTACTTTACAAAGGCTTAATTTCAACTACACTATCGTATTAACTATATTTGTTTTAGCTTTTAATCAACTTTTTATTGTTTAGATGCATGCGAAAACTTTTAACTCTTTCTCTTACAACTCTTGGGGAACTCAAGTTGAAGTGCTAATTTTATCGATCGAAGTTTCTTTTATGAGTTTGTTTCAGTTGGAAGATCTGCAAGCGGACGGAGCCGGTTCCCAAAAATCATCGGGGTGCACATTCGGCCTCCCAGGTTTCTGCAATGGAGAACTAAGAGCTGACGTCCAGCTTATACACTCCTTGGCTGACCTCTACGTTGCAAAACCCATCACATGTTTTAAAATTCCCAGAGTCTCAGATCCTTCTAATGTCCGTGATCTTTCTAGGACTTACAACCCTTTCAGAGAAGTCCTAATGCCTGAGTTAGTCAAAAGTACTTCATTAATGACCACCAGAGTACATATGGCTCAACTAGAGAAATTTAAGGCCACGCCAACTGTTCCCCAGCCACTTAAGTCTGATTTAGAAGTCCTCAAGAAATTGACAAGACCATCAAGAATCAATATACCGTAGCTAAACCTCCGTCACTGTTAGCAATTAACCCACAAGAAATTGTTCGTAACTATAAGATTAAATGTTATCGCTGTTCTGGCCCTGACCCTGTCAAACTGTGTACCAAGAAACGTAGCATTAAATTCCCCGACCCAACCCCACCAGCACCAATGTACGAAGACTGGATGGGAAATTTCCCTACTTATGTTTGTATCAGCATTTCTATATTCAGTTATGCGTGTTAAATTTTTTCAAACACATTAATTATATGTACTCGGGACGAGTACGTTCTGTCAAGCTGGAGGTAGTGTACTGTGTAGTACTACAGTAAGGAAGGAAAGAGGGGGTCGTAAAGGTTAATTACGAGTCAAGGAATGTCAGATGTGTTACTGGAGAAGGGGAAAAGGGAGAGCAGGTGGATGTGCTGAGCGTCTCTGAAGATGCGAGAGCACTGGAAAGACGCTCACTCTGAGAAATCGCAAGGTTGGAGCAAGTGCTCCTTTTCTGTACAAGGCCGTCTCTAATTATTAAAGTTTTTCCTTCACGCACTAATTCTGAGATCAGCTCAATATTTCATTTTCACAATTATTTACACCACAATCATTGGACTGGAGAAGCAAGCATTTAAGGGGAAATCTCATCATTATAATCTCCACATAATATTAGTGTGTACTAAGAACGAACTACGAAATCCAATTAATGCAATTAAAGCACCTGGTTGGAATGTAAAGCACGAAAATTATAGATCATTTTAACTAACTCCAAAGCATATAATTTCACAAAATCAAAATCAACATTTTCTCTTAATTAACCTTATTCAAAAATGTACATAGCTTAAATTAAGGTCATACTTAAACGTATGTACGTGTGAGCCACATCAAAAACTTTGCATTGAATTTCAAGTAACGAGCTGTTCACTGGAATTGACAAGGTTCCTAGGTCAATGACCTAGAGCTACTTTCGGGATCGGGATACACCCGGGAATTGGGTTCGGGAACGGGTTCGAGTTCGGGTGTCAAATTAATGTTCCCAAATTCTTTGGGATCAGGTTCAGGAACATGTTCAACAGACCCGCGATTTCGGGAACGGGACCGGGTTTGGGAACGAGTTCAAGCTTGATGAAGGTATTTGTGTTCCCGTCGGGAACCGGGAACATCGTCGTTCCCACACCCGTTACAGGCTTCACGTTCCCGGGAACTACGTATCCATCAAGCGGAGAAAAAAATACAAAGCATGCACGGCTTCTTTCGTGAAAGTGCTGAGGTAATAATTTTACGTTCGCGGCTTGAGCCGTTTCACATTTTGTCAGTTGGCACCGCGTAGTAGTGATTTCCACCCACTCTAACTTGCAAGATGAACGTCATTGCAACACGCAATGGTGGAAATCGTTTAAGCAATCTTCGGCAACGCAAACCAGACTTACAATTAGTATAATGACCATTTTTAATAGTGGCTACATTTATTGTTGCACGGTGCGCATGCATAACTATTGTTAAATCAATAAAAATGTGAAGAAAAAAATTGTTTTACACTAACTGCACTGGTCCCGGGAACGAGTCCGGGTTCAAGGGATTCGGGATCGGGATTGGGAGCAAAGTTTATCTGATTCCGGGTTCGGGATCGGGATCGGGTTTGAGATCAACGATTTAAACATATTTTATGTCTGGGTTTTCGTGCACCCGGTCCCAGTATTTCGGGAACGGGTTCGGGTGTGAGTCCGAAAATATTGATGACCCGATTTTCGGGATCGGGTTCGGGAATGGGATCAAACTTTTCGTTCCCACAAGTAACTCTACAATGACCTGAAAATTAAAAAGATAAGCTTGAATTCTCTAATAATTGTCCTTCAGTTCCCAAATTCATTCAATATTTTCCGTTAAAACGCCACCTGGGATTAACTATAACCGAAACGGAATCAATTATAACTCATAGCAACTACACTAGTTATATTCTGAAAACGTTTAAATGTTCAACTTGTGGCAAGTAATTTAATATGTAATCCATGTCTACAATATATAATGCAAAATAAAAAAAACTAAACTTCAATTTACTGCATATTTTCAAACATTACCTTCATTTTAAATGAATTTGGGTCAACACAACGGTCCCCCAGTCCTGGAGTTGACTTGTGTCATCCAGTAGTTTTGCAACAATGAAGGAAAAATCTTCAATTGATTTTGATTTACTGAAATCCCCTCTTACGCCCAACCGCAAATAACGGCTGGCCCATGATTCAGCCCACGTCTACATGCAATTCTAATAAAAGGAAAATAATCTAATTGTAAGTAATTACAGGTAATGCGTACAGGTAAAACCCACGCAAATACTCAATGAATCCACTGTTTTTCAGGAGACTGCATGCAAATCATTCAGGGTTTTAGGGGTTTTTAACTAGGTAATGTCGATTTGAAAATGTCCAGCATTTTGAGCATTTTTATTTCACGGCGAGTGCAATAGGGCATATTGGGCAAGGAGATTAGGGCATTTTCATTCGCGGGCAATTGGGCATTTTTTGGGCAGAAGCGTGGAATAAAATAGCACAATTTGTACAATTTGGCAGTAGATTCGAAAATGCCTTGCCTAGTATTTATCATTACGTTGTTGTGGTTTTGGCTTATGTAACGACGTAAACTGAACTTCCTCCATCCTGGAAATATGCATACACCCCTATACATGTATTTATATTGCTGATGGGTGATCAGAAATATGTTTTCTGTTCAAATTTGAACACACAGTAATTTTTTGTTTACATAGGTGAACTAAAAAATAATATTTATGGGACCTTGTGTGAAGGATGTGTATTGGTTTTTACTCGAGCCATTTGCCCAGTAATTACGGTCGATTATATTTTTATTCTGTACGTCAATCATGCTATGATTGAAATTCATTTTCATATGGGAGATAAATTTATACCACCTCATGTCATTGAAATTAAATTGATTTGTCAATGTTTCTGCAAATTAATATAAACGATTAAGCGAATAACCAGAAATTCACATTTGCTACTTGTCCTTCGCTGCGCTCCTATACATTTGGATATTTTGAATCTAAACTAGTAATCCGACTTTGGTGCCTTGAAAATGCCCAAAATGCCCAACTTCCCCTACCAAAATGCCCGAAATCAGGGCATTTTCAAAAGCTGCCCACGTGACAAAAATTGGGCATGTGGGCAGGCATTTTCAGCTGGGCGGGCAAATACTGCGTTGCATTTTCGATCGATATACCCTAACTATATATCTGAAAATGCTCTTCAGCCTATATACGATATAAATCCTCACCATATACACGGTATAAAACACGAATAAATTAAAAAGAACGCAAAATATTGTTTTGATACCTGAATTAAAATACCAGCCTAATTCGAATGAATGTCAATATTTACTTGTGCATTATTATACATTTTGCTACTTTATGCGTTTAAACCATACTTGCAACTTCGTGGTAAAATTCAATTCAAGTTCAACTCCATGTTCCTTGGATGTCAAACGCATTCATTCCACCTCAGTTCGCTGTACAAATTACAAATATGACGTTCACTCTAGTTCACTGTTATTTGTTTTGCAGCTCATTCAGTTCAGTTCAAATTAGTTTTGCAATTATATCAGTTCAGTTCAAGTTCAGTTAAATCAGTTAGTCGTTCAATTCAGCTCATAAAGATAAATCGCAGTACAGATAGTAAAAGCACATCATAGACAACAAACCCGATAAACTTGTGGTATTTGCAGGTGGGAAGATGGAGTCAAATAAATTATCGGTTATTACGTTCTATTATTTCCTGAAGTTCAACTAAGTTCAGTTCAACGATTTGCTATACTTATCGTTAGTAATTCAAGTTCATTTAAAGTAAAAAATAGTTCCGTTCACGTTTAGGCATTTATTCTATTAATTTATTTCCGTTCATTCATGTTCACTCAAAATGTTAACTATTTTTGAAAAGTTCAGTTCAGGAACTAGTTCACTGATTGTGAACGAACTTGTTGCAAGCATGGTTTAAACACCATATATGTACGTATAGATGATTATGCGTTTAGATACCTTATACGTATAGATGATTATGTGTTTAGAGATCTTATACGTTTAGATGATTATGCTTATAACTCTATGCGTTTAGAGGTGATGCGTTTTGCTACTTATGCGTTTAGCATAATAACAGCCATATTGTGACATGTCTTGGTTTCAATTAATTATATTTACCTGTTTAAAATACAGTAGTGACCTTGGTAATTAAAAAGAAATATCTATTTCAGTAATCTAACTTGATTTACAATAATCTAACTCCTTTGTAAGTTGTGAGTTCTCAATGTTTCAACAGCCTCTGCAACTCAACCCAGTATTACGTAATCATTCAGTGTCTTATGCCATAGGATGTAACTACAGCCCGATCGTGATTATCTTGTTGAAAGAAACAATTATTTTACTTAAGCAAGGGCTAAGTGACATTTCCACAGAAATTGCTGACACGCGAGAGACTATTAGGAGGTCTTTAATATAAGCCATCTTTCTGAGCACACTAGTAAGTACATGCACTGAAATAGTGTTTCTTGTTTTTCAGCAGCAATAATTATTAAATATAGGTAATTCAGTACATGTTCCTGTTAGCACTAAAATCCAAAATCAATAATGCATAAGACACATTGCATGCTATAATTTTATTGTTTTCTAAAAAAATACTTTTGAATGCATGGTTCCTAGATATGTCATGGTTCTTAGAAGTAAACCAGGCTCATGCTAACCTATTGTCTATACCATCGAATTAATTGTTTCAATAGATTTGACTATGTGGAATACGGACACAATGTCGATTGCATAATTGTTGCAGTTGTGTGTAAATTACTGTGAGGGGAAAAAATGGTGTATTTACCCAGTTGATGTATGTATGTAAATTAATACGTGCAAATAAATTACGTCCGAGTACAAAAGAAAAATAATACAGACAATAAAGTAGGTCTACTTCCTCTTTGCCTGGTTTGCTTTCGATTGTTAAATTTTGTGCATAACTTTCAGGAATTCCAGATCTTCGCTCTCTCTACTCACAATCAGTTCTCGTTACAGGTCTTCCTTTGATTTGGAAAAATCTCAACCACATATATACATATCACGAGAACTGATAGTTTACAGGTGCTTGGATTATTGCTGGTCAAAAACGAAAGTTTCTTTTCAGCTACAAGGCAGGAAATATGGAAAGCGGGCTTTCTACGGACATGAATTTAAATTTGATACCAAAAAAAGCATCATTTCAGAATAATTTCTGCATTTATCGGGGAATTCCTGTTTTGACGCTAGTGAGTTTAGTTCTGCACTTCCATGTGTCATTCTATCAACTTCTATAACAGTTATTTAGCAAAGTGAAGTAGTATCTTCAAGTAGAGGATTGGGGAAAATTTTAATTTATTTTAATGTTAAGTGCCTTCAATTAAATTTTTTTCAGGTGAATGCCATTTTATTAGTGATTCCAGCAAGTTTTCTCCTCCAAGATGCCTGGCAAGGTATGGGAGAGGACCCTGGAATACGGACTTATTTATTTGTAAACATCATTGCTACAACCTCAATTGCGATAGTTGTGGCTGTATTCCAAACAATGATCAGTACCGTCATTGTTATGGTAAGTTTCCAGAACCCTAATATTTTTTTCTACGATATTGTAATGTAATAAGTACCACTCATGCTAATCCTAGTCCTGGAATATAATATATTTGTGAATTATATAGTTACACTTTGCATTTAAATTATTTTTACAAAAAATATATAATTAATTTATTACTGTTGATTATTTTTCATAGCATCAGAGCTACGACATGTCAGGCTGGTACACCTCCCACATTGTCATTTCTGCTTTGCTTGCAGTCACATCCATCTTCGCCTTTTGTAATGACATTCACAAAACCTTCACGGGATTTACGTTCACATACACTTGCATACTAGACTCAGTCTTTTCATTGGGATTGTCCATTCTGCTAATGCTCCCTGAATAAAGGACCCATTGGCAAGGGTCTACATGAGAAGAAGGATTGAAGTGTGTGAGTTTTTCTCTACAATCGAAAACACAGATTGTGCTTACATTCAATTGAAGTGACCGTGAGTTTTTAAATGTTACAATTTTCCTGTCTAGTCAATTTTGGACCTTGTCTTGAGTCTGATTGCACAGTTAGACCCACACATAATATCTAACTCAAAAATACAAGATAGTTTCAGGGTCAATAGGAATAATTCTGAATTCAGCTCGTTGTAAACATTTGTAATATGAAGTGTCTGTGTAAATTAGTATGTATTTATTTGTATCTATGTTTTCATGATTAGGAGTTTGGAATAAAATTCAGTTTGAAATATACCGAATGTAAGGGCTTGGTGGACCGGTGATGGTGCATTGATTAAGTGGACTGTTATCTAATATATTAATAATTTAATTCCATCCGGACAAAATTGTAGTTTTTTTGTAATTTATTGTAGGAGCAACGCATCTATTTTAAACTTTATTTATTATACGATTAAATAATGTTATGCTACTCTTTTGAGCTGCTTATAAAATTAAGAAATGAAAACTTTAGTCAGAATTAGGATTAGAAATATTCAACAATTTATTATTGCCCCATTCACACATGTTAAAGCGTCACCCTATGCCCCATGAAATATATTCTTTTACGAAACGATTTTTTGCCGATTTGTTTTAACTGTGCTTTTAATATAACAAACCATTCGCGTCCTTCAAAATGAACGCTTAAATTCCAAAAATTTTGGCATTAAGATTTGGGATCAATTATTAACGAATGCAGAAATGTGAACTTCATTTTGTAAAGTGAAGGTATCACAAAAATATTTATGCGGTGGGTTATTTTGTAAATGGTTATTCCTCCGTGAAACAAAATTCACCACGACACGACGAGAGTAATTAAATACATAGTTTATATTAAACGTACAAGGAATCCGAATTTGACATGGATATTTTCAACTCTTCCGGTGACCCTGGAGGTATGCTCCGTATTAAATATCCTCACTACTCTGGATTTATGAAAAGATTCTAACAAAATAGGAAAAGGTTGAATAATTCCAAAAATAAACTTCATTCCTCACAGGCTCAAATAATAAATCTAAAATGCTCAAACACACAGCTGCTTTTGTCGGAACTATCATTGTCCTCCGAGTCGGTGGGTTTCGCTTTTTTTCTTTAATTCCATCATATGTAATTACAGTAATACACAGACCCAAGAAATTGTCCACATGAATTGTGGAAAAAGTTCCCTCAACGGATGGTCACACCTTATTTTGGGCTGAACAAGAAAATAATAATTATTACAAAATTACAATATAGAGTTTTTCGGTATTAACGAAAAGATCAATTAAATTCAGGCTGGGAATTTAACATTTTATTTATTCCAGCCAGGAGCATCGTTCTACGGATTGGAGGACCTTGCCTTTGAGAATCCCTGAAGATTGTGCTGCTCCCTGGTGTCTACTATATTTTTACAGCTAATAAATTCTACAGAAATTCTGTATCCTATCTATTCATACGGCTCGTTGATGTAGGAGTAATGCTTTCAGTGCAAAAAATTATCGAATGCTTCCATTGCCACGAAGTTTGGAAGGGAGAGTTACTTACTTAGCAGTGACCTCACTGCCAAGTACTGTAATTTCAATGTGTATATTTAATAGTACAAAAATCATTATTTTGAAAATAAAATAAAATGTAAAAACGCATGAAGGGAAGACTTTTACGCATCATCTCTACAGTATACAAATTGTAATAATTATGAATAACACCGTTAAATAATATTTAACTGATAATGAGAGAGATCTGTATTGTTGCTCCTTGCGTTAGCATTACGGGAAAGGCGCTCTATGGCAGAGCGTTAAGCATACTTGCTAGTCATAGAGCAATTCGTTTAAGTGAATCACTTGCTGAGGAAGTGCATATGTTCAAACGTGACAGAAAGTCACATTTTAAATCTTTCTTGTAGAAGTGTCCTGCCTCTATGTGTACTTTAAATTTTAAAGGGAGAAGTAGTTTGATACTCCACTGGAAGTCCGGAGATATAGTCCGTAGATCGTAATTAATAGTTAGAGATTTAAATTGTCCGTAAACTTCATATCACTGTGAAAGAGCTAATCGAGGAAAAATTAAATTTATTGTTAAAGTCTCGAAATTCTGTAATTGACATGTGTTACATCAAGTGCCAGTACGATTAGATTTATTTATTTCATATGTGGATTCAAATGCATCTTGGAAGTACGTATTTATTATTGAAGTTGTACTGAGTTAAAGGGATTGTGAACTGGAGTCTTGAAGAGTTCCAAATATTCCAGTGAAACTGCAAATTCAATTTGTTTACCAGAAATTTGAACCCCCAGCCCAGGCAGGACACTGGATTTTCTTGAATGAATTAAATTTGAATATTATAATCTACGAGAATATAAAGTGTTAATTGAAACGAACCGAATCCGGAGGTAATATTGTAATTTATGATAGTTGTGATTATAATTAGAGGTTGTTAGTGGAATGCGTGTGAGATTACCTTAATTTGATGCCTTGGATGGAATTACGTAATTTGAAGTAGTTTAGATGTTTAGAACAGCCTGAAACTGTGGGTCACCATTTGTGATATAGAGGAATGACTCATTATTAATATGTTCTAGCTTGAGTGTTTTTGTATGATGTTTTGAGAGCAAGTGCGGCTCATGTTATTTGTGGGTACTAATCCTTAGTAATTAAATTTGTAGGTGACTGATTTGTAATTTGGATTGATCTCGTAACAAGAGCTGAGAGCGAAGCTTGAAGAAAATTGAGTTGACGCTTACTACTGACTACTGACAGATGTTGATTTAGAGAAGTGTCTCAGGGAATGTGTGATAGCTGAAACCTGTTCTGACTGTCCCGAGGATTTAGAAATGTCATCTCAGATGCTGAAGCAGAATGCGGCAGAGAGTCCTGAAGTTCGGATGAAACGAATCTCTGATCTAGCGTCATCAGTAATTATGAATACGAGTGTAAAAGCCACTGCGTACGTTCGAACTGGTAGAGAAATGTACAGATCAGCTAATAATTACCTGGATGATGGGTCTACGGAGAATGCCTATATACTTTACATGCGTTTCCTAACGTACGGATTAATTTAGTTTAGAATTTGAAACTATGATGGTGAGATGAGGTTTACAGGTATTGAATTGTTTGATTATGTTGTGGTTGCAGTATATTTGTGGATAAAATCCGGTCACATCCCGGGTTTAAGGATATTCCTCCCCTGGAACGACAACAGCTTATAAGTAATTGTCGGGAAATTCTGCCACGTACGGAGGAGTTAAAAAAGCGTTTATTAGAGAAATATCAAGTGGAGCATGAAGAATATTTGAAGAGGCGTAAGATCCTGGAAGCTCAAGAAGAGCAAGAGAGAAGGAGACAGGAGCGAGAGGCTCAGCGTTTAAAAGAACAGCAAGACATTTTGCAAGATAATACACCTTTTATGAACCCGGAGAATCAGATGTACAAGTATAGTCCCGCCGAACCGTCCACTTCATCCTTCCCCAATAATCACCCATATAGCTCCTCTGTTTTGTCTTCTCTACCTGAATACAATGATTTAAATTTATGGGAGGTTAGTGATTCTGTTGAAATATTTTTTAGTGAGTCTATATGTACATGATGGACTTACAGGACCATTTTTATTTATTCTTTGTTTTTGTAAGAAACAGCAAAATATTCCATCTGGACCTGCATCCGCACCACATTATGATCGCAGTAATAAACCAGTGAGAATTTTATCTCCCAATTGTTCTGGTCTACGACAACTATTGGTACCCGCCGATATCCCAAAAAAATTTTTAGCGTTAGCTAGCAGTAACACCAAGCGAAATTGTGAGACCTGTGGAATACTGTGTGGAAAAATTGTGAGTAAGAGAATCTGTCTACTTCAGAAGTATTTCGGAACAAGGTGTTTGTATTTTGAACGTAATGATTAATTATTCTTGAATTTGAAGATGCGAGAAAAGCTCGTCATAACCCATATGGTCATACCCAAGCAATCTGGAACTTCTGATTCTTGTTGCATGCTAAACGAGGAAGAGATTCTATTTATTCAAGACTCCGTAAGTCCGCCTAGTTCGTCGTTTTCCAAACTTATTGATGATCTGAAAGACTCATTGTCTTGCATCATTCCTAATTATAGTAATGCTAACTGCACTAATGATTATTCCAGGCTAATTTAATTACCTTTGGATGGATTCACACTCACCCGTCTCAAACGGCATTTTTATCATCTGTGGATCTTCATACGCAGTATTCGTACCAACTAATGATGCCAGAAGCTATTGCTATTGTTTGCTCTCCATCTCATAATCAGTAAGTAAAGTTGCCGTAGCCACGAAATGCATAGTATAGATATTATTGACCGCATTCACCATATGTTTAACAAGGATAAATCCGTTTGCGTCACTCGTTTAGCTTTCCATGTTTTGCTTCACACCCTAATTTGTTTTTATAAATCATGCGTATGTTTTTTCAATGTAGAACTGGAATATTTCAAATAAATCCAACTGCTGGGATGGAAATAATTGGAAAATGCAATGAGTCGACTGTATTTCACCCACATCCTGAGACTCACGTAATTTCATTAGAAAAATGCTACAATAAACTATTGTGGGGCTATGTTTAATATTTATGCTGCTTTTCAATTTTCAGGTACCTCTGTTTCACGAACCAAGTCACGCTGTCGTGGATAATACTCGGACTGTCATCGTCCAGGATCTGAGATAGTAAAGAATTCCGAATCGTACTCAGTTTGGAGGTGCACTTTGAACTTCTGTTATTTTCCTCGCTTTGATGTCCAGAATATCTAGATCTAGATTCATTTTCTTGAAAAGCCTATCACAGTGGTCACGTTTCAATTTCAGTGAGTTTAAGTCTAGATGTATTAACGAACTTACTTGCAAGGACAGGATTCATATGCAATGTAAGCATGTAGCTTGCGTCTTTAACCTAATAACTTGTTCGCTACTTGATAAAATGCTTTGGAATTTTGGAAGGAGATGGAATCTGGAGAAGAGACTTCAACTATTCTGTGGATATAACGTACGTGCGGGTTTTTATGGAGAAAAAATTGATAACTTAATTAAAAGTTGATATGGATGATGGAATAAATGAGCCAAGTACAGGCCCGCTATTTGTGTACAATAATCGCGGTTTCAAGACAGTCTTCATTTACACTTGTGTGTTTTCCAAGGATAATACTGAAATGTGAATAGACTTTCTGAAGGAAAATTAAAATTGGTAGGCAATTTGCGATTTCCCTTCGTAAAACCGTAAGCCTTAAAAATCACTGTTACGTTAGAAGTACTTTCTGTAATAAGCAAAATTATTGTCTTACTATTTGGGATTCGCCAATAGGTAATTAAATTACATGATAAATATTTATCATGACAAGGAAAATGGTTGGATATTATTATACCATTTTTATAAAATTTGGAGATTTTGTCCAGCGTTCATTGTTCATTTATACAGGAATTTTATCATGGACAAAATAACATTTCAATGTAGCAAAACAGATTATTTGGAAATTCATTTAAATATAAGTTATTAAACTCAGTTCATTTTTATTTTTGGACAAAATTTTCTAGGTACCAGGACATACCGGAAATGGAATAATTTTGAAAGTTCGGCTTTTCCAGCCATATTCACTGCTTTTTATTAAAAAATCAATTGAACAGGATGTCAAGAAACGACCCCCCCACCTCCACTAGCCCACATAAAAGGCAACGGTAAAGCTACTATATTCAGTTCCTCAATGATTTAGCGAATCTTTTTCCAGAATTATTCAAATTTGTTCAAACTAGAATTCTCAGTTTAAAATTCCTTATCATCACCCAGATTTCTTTTTTAAAAAAAGAGTTTGTTGCTAGTTTAACATTTTACAGGTTTTTTACAGGTCTCTACGTTAATAATTGTTGACTTGATCTGTACGCACAGAGTGCGAGGTTAGGGTTTATCTTCAGAATCAAAGTTGCGGAAAAAAGAGCTTCTGAACTTGTGAATTTTTAATGGACGGTCGTTCATAAATTACAGGTCCTAAACATGTTAATCAAGATCGAAAAAACAAGAAATGAAAATGTACTTAGCGGGTGGGAAGTTACATATTACGCATAATGATTAAATTATTATGAAGCATCCGTGATACTTTGTTTCGTTCATTATTGTTCTCATTCGACCGAGGTCCAATACTCATTTTTTTTTTACTTTCAAGAGTACAAAAACATCTTCATTTGATTTTTTTACATTTTATTATAAAGATGCCTTGGTCTTCTGACTAGCAGTTTCTAGGTTTTTCATTTTTTGAAAAATTCGTGCTGCCTAAAAAACATTATTTAGAGTTTGGTCGACCCTTAAAAACAACGATTGTAGGATAACTTTCGAACCCTTGAACCTATTTCAATCAAGGTTTCAAAGTTAATTCCAGACCAACCTCCTCTTGCATGAATTTTTATATCTCTACAGTCCCCATTCCCCATACTTTTCTTCACGTAATACATTTTAAACAACTTTTTGTCCCTGTTGAGTAATCATGGCATCAAGGTAAGAGCCAGGGTTGGCAAAAAACCGGCTTTTATCAATAAAGGCCAAGCCAGTGGCAAGAAATGGTAACAACCGGTTTTTATTGGACAGTGGACTTATTTGGATAGTATTAATTATGGCCATTTTATGCCAACCTATACAACAGGTCCGGGCCGGTTAGAACCGGATTTTAACCAATAATAACCAGGCCATTTCTAACCACTTGGCAACCCTGTGTTCATGCATGCGTAATATTAGCCAAGCCGGTGGTACGGTTTGGTTAAAACTGGTTTTTATTGGACAGTGGATTTATTTGGATAATATTAATTACGACCACTTAATACCAACCCAAGCAATTGGACCAAGCCGGTAAGAACCGGATTTTAACCAATAACGGCCAGGCCATTTCTTGCCACTTGCCAACCCTGGTAAGAGCATATTTACTGTATAAACAAAAATTAAACCCTAAAAACTTTTGAACATTCATTTTTGTCAGAACATGCTTATATCTCCTTTTAAGACCATAAAGGAGCCAAAATTTGTTATTTTTTGGATGATCGTATAAAGAATGTACAATGTACACTATTTGCATGTCACTCAATTTTTAGGGCGGTGTCAGCCCTCTTGTAAAATATGTTGTCGGTCTTTTGTCTTTATCTCTAGCAGTTTTCCTCCGAAACTACTCGACCGATTCGTTCAAAATTTCTGTTAACATTGTTTAGGCCAAAAATTCGGATGAGCTCGTTCAGTGCTCGGCACGGGTATGGGTAATACTCGGGTAAACGGGTACGGGTATGGGTACTACCCGGGTACGGATTTTGTGTACCCGAACAATTCCGGGTACTACCCGGGTACACTTTGGTCGGCTCAAAATTTCGGGTACGGATACGGGTATGGGTACGGGTACAAGGATTTCAAAATGAGTATATACCCACCGGGTACGGGTATAATGGTGTCATTTACCCTTACCCGCGACCATTGTACCCGAGTATTTGGATATGTTGAGATTTGAGACATTTTGATGAATTTTATGAAAATAATGGAATTTCCGTTGGAAAATTCTGTCGGTATTTTTAGTAATTCTGAATACATATAGCTTATTGTTAATACCCTTTTAACCTTACAACATGCAGTAACTGTATTTCAGACTGTTGCTAAAATATATATTTATATCTATAATATATATTTTTATGGAAACAGGTTTTAGGAAGAATAATTAATAAACAGACGAGGAATAATATCAAAATAGAAGTGGAGAATAGGATTCAACGAAATTTTATACAAAACGTCTTCATAATGTAGTAATTTGTTACTAATTGCATAAATAGTCTGATTGACACGTATGCACATGATACTTCATTAGCCACAATGAATACAATTTAAAAATTAGAGTTCCGATGAGTTGGATGGCAGTATATTTTTGTAATTGGTAGTTGATTAGGAAAAGGCGGATATTTGTAACAAGATATTAATGAGTTACATGTACACAGAGCTACTGAGATGAGAAAATTAATGTAAAAGGCCGAATAAATCAAGAAGTGAAAAATCGAGTCGCCAAGTCCCAAGCCAAAAATGCATGTACATATGGACTGGGTACTATAAAATACTTCGCCCATCAGCCCATAAACAATCAAATGGGGATAATTTTACTTCTAATAAAAAACGCTTATAGTTTTCTACTCTTCAATAAAAAATATATAATGTCAAATACCTCTCTAGCTAGTCCAAATTACCCACTCAGGTGTCAAACATTATTACATATAACGTACTATATATTACATTAAAACAAATCTGGATAAAGTACCCGGGTACGAGTACGGGTACGACACTGAGATACCCGAGTATGGGTACAATTTTCGAGTATTTTCGGGTACGGGTACAATACGGGTACAGGTACATGGATTGAGATAACATTGCGGGTACGGGTACGAAAAATTTGTACCCGGATACTCGGGTATGGGGTACGGGTATAGATACCAGTTTTTGAAATACCCGCACTTCGGGTACGGATACGGGTACGGGTACCAATTTTTCGTACCCGTGCCGAGCACTGAGCTCGTTATTGGTTGAAAAAACGGTAGGCTTGTTCGTGCCTAAAAAATTAAAAACGAATAAAATCTTTGTTTTCTCCCAAACTGTTCCACTGATTTTAATGAATTTTTTGATACATGCCAGTACTGACAATACTATTTTTTCCAAAATTTTCAAAATTTGAATTGTTTTCAAAAATTGTTCAAAATTAGAAATTTTTTAAACATATTTTGTAACGGAAATTTTGAAATGAGCTCAACACAATACAATAAAGGGATAAGGAGAGAGGCCGTAGCTGACTCCACCTACGCGACAGCCTTAAATAATCTCTATAATCTTAATAATATAATGATTTTTGAACTAATTACTGACTGTAGGGAATCGGTTAAAAACCCAGGGTCCCTCTAATTTTGATCATTGTCATCCTCCCCGTTGGGGTGTCATTGCAGGGAGAGCTGACAGTACTAAATTGACTTTGGAGTTCAGCTGTAGGAATAATGATGAAATAAAATCTCCTTTATTTTAAAACGGTCAGGAACGCGGAAACTGTGTACAAAGCTTTTGAAATAAAACATATTTTTCTTCCTTATATTTTACGAACTTGGACAAGTATTGTTATGTAGTATTATTATTAGAAATCACAATACGATTAACTCACTAAAAAAACTCGTGCCGAAAAATTATTGTCGAATGTTTACTATTACGTGACGTGTAAAAACCTCGAGAAAATAATATTTGTGCTTTTAGACTTCATTTTGTTTGGGATTATTATAGAAGACTTTTCTTCAAAGTGTAAAGTCACTGCACTGGTACCGAATAATAGCAATGCAGAATTATCTGTTGTGACGTTCCGTTCTATTACAACCTATCCATTTTCATCCCCGAATTACTATTGTAATTGTGGGATTTATTGTTTATTTTTTACAGGAAAAGATTAGCGATTAAATGGAATTTGCATTTGATTTGCCTTTATTATTGTCTACATACTTCCTAAAATGCGAAAATTATTTCAGATACTCAATGGGTACTTGTTGGGAACCCATTCATAAGCTTCATAGTATCTGTTTTTAAATTAAAATTTCCGTCACAAATTGCATAATTATTTCTGAAGTATATTGTTATGACACGGACTTCGGAGGGGCAAACTTCCATATAGGCAGACTGCACAGAGCCGTATGTTCAGACTGTAAATGAACCAGTATTAAAGGGGCAAGCTGATTGCCTCTCTCTCTCTCTCGAATACTCTCTCGAATAAATACTCGGGTTTATAATGTGATCATAGTTGCCTGTATAAAAGTGCCAAGTGGAGGGTCCGAGTTCATCATAACTGCTAGAGAAGACTCATGGTGTGCAACAAAGACATAACTCATCAAGCTTAGATCCAACCTGAGGATTGATTTTGTGACCCAAAGTACATTACACAAGTCAGGCTACATACCAATCAAGGTCATTAATTCTAACCGATTATTCCAGAAGAGGTGAACCAGTATAAGTGCGGGGCTTGGTGATCTCTTCAGAACAGCCATTAGTAATTCATTACTGTGCTAAATTATTTTCGTAGCATATATAAAGGTAGAAGAAGATATCAGGTTACATAATTCGCTTTTACTCCTTGCATTAAGAATTATATGAGCATGGCTGACAAGATAAGGAGTAATGATCCTTTTGAGCAAGAACAAATATTTTTGTTGTATAAAATTGTCAAACAGTCTTGACTTTGCTGAATTTCTTGATGTCTGGAAATGCGTTCTTGACACAGGTCATTGAAACAAATTTGGAAAAATCTGGAACAGAATTCGCTTCAAAATGTGGGAATCACATATTTTATTTCGTATTTAGGCTGGGGGGGGGGGAACAAAAGGGGTTAAAAAAACCTGCACATATACATATGCATGTACATACTTTATGGAACTTTGACCCTCACCCACTTTGGTGGACGTTGTTTTGCCCCTGGTGGGCAGGGTACTAAAATTATAAAAACTACACGGAAATACATAATAATATGGGTCATGGCCTAAAGCCTTTACTTCCTCAAATAAAAAAATAAATAAAAAAATAAATAAAAACAAATACAAACTGCTGACACTGACTATTCTAACGTGGTGCAACGTGTCTACAGTACTAGCTAGAACTGGGCGTGGGCATACATACCAAATAAAACCCATACTTTAATTAACCAAATTACGGTGTTTACGGTTATAATCACATTTGAGATACTACTTACTGTCCTGTATCCTGTATCTATAATCTATGTACTTCGCCAAGAAGGGAAGCAAATGCAACTTCAGAAATGAGAATACTTAAAGCAGTTGGTCATGTACATGAAGTTGACAGTGCAGCCTATCACTTAGCACACCACAATGTGATCCATGTTACAAAAGTATTTTTGTAACACAATGTCACATGGAAGCGAATGGCTACTGACTGAGCAAAGAAAGTAATTTAGGTACAGAAATACTTGACCTTTGAGTGTGCGAATCGTTAACAAAGGAAGACCAATGTATTTAATGTTGTTAATTAATACGTTATCAATAAAAACTAAGTTTTTTGATTAATCAAATCCAAGTTACAGGACGCTTTCTGCTCATCCAGTACTTCCAAGAATTTGTAGTGTTGATTACCAACTCTTCCGAAAAAAAATATTTTAATATTTTTCACAGAAGATTTGCTACTTGATGGTGCTTGGTAAAAAATATTTGCACATCTACTAAAGATTTAAAATTAAAACATTCTGCTGCTTCAACTAATGCTTAATAATAATTTACCTATGAACACGCATACCCCATGACAGTCAATGATTTGATCTGAATGAAAAATAACCAGGAACAATAAACATGAAACAATGAAGAACAAATTACTGTTGAAATGAATTCCAGCACAAAAAAGTTTTGATTACTAGAAGACAAATAATGACTGTATTTCAAGTTGTTTCTAACATGATGCACATTTTAAAGATAATAATGACAAGGGTTACCCCTTGTGACAAGTCCATCGAACCGTTACAGCTGGATAACAGTTAACTATACATTATTGCAGTTATTTCACTAAACTAAATAATGATTTCGAAATCACCCAACTCCTCTTCCGTAGGTAAAACCATCCTTTCCGGAGGAATTATGTTGGGATCAATTAAAGGGAGTCCAAGAGCTTCGCGACGAGCCAGCTCCAGGAAAGCTTCCCGCTGTGACCAATCCCTGAATTTGTAGTCAGGCATGTACATCATAAGGAAACCCAATAGAACAAATCCCAATGTTACAGTTGAAAACATGACCCTGTTTCTAACGTTTATATCTTCATCTTCCGATTCATGACTGTAACCTTGGGATACCCAGTACTTCTACAAAAACAAATTTTCAAATTATTTTTATCGATTCCTACAAATTAAACCAATATTTACAGAATTCACTGGGGCTCCAATCCTTATGAGCCATAATTGCACATTCGTACTACATTACCTTCTTTTTTACCGGTTCTTCTACTTCCACAGGTACGGTAGCCTTGGGTGTAGCAGTGAGGTCGGAAGCAATCGTTTCTCGATTTTTCTTTGATGTAGATAGAAACAAGCACTGTTGGGTTCCCGGCAGTTGACTTTTGCACACAGAATTTCTTGACAAGCTTGAATTATGTAGTCTAGCTAGACCAGAAGACGCCCTTCCTAATCTACTTAAGTTGTGGTAAATCTGACCCGACATTTCCGTTCCGCTGAAAACAATAATCTCATTATTAATGGTTTCTTTCTTTAGTTACCAGCATCCTCTCTCAAACACATCATCCCGAAAGTGATACCTCCCTGAAAGTAACTACTATAACAATCCACAGTAGCATTGCTACCTCTAAAATTCCTTCCCCAGCAAGCCCGGTTTCTTCACTCGAGCTTTTAAACCCAACTTCAAAACTCACGATACACTACAAATTACTTCCAGGTCAACCTGCCAGATTTAACATCTTCTAAACCACTCGACGGCCAGACTGGTGAAGAACATTACCGAAAGACTCAAGTTCTCATGAAGACCTTTAAGTTGAATGCTCCCCTAAAGACCACATGTAAAGCAGTGATAGAAACTCAGATTTAAAATAACACTTCCAAAATTCATCCCTGCCTCTTATTAAATACGAACCATCCCACTCCATCTAACAATTTCCCAAAAATCGCATTATCCCCCCCCCCCCCCCAAAGAAACACCTAACACAAAATTCACTAACGCTGATAACAACAATATTAATTATGTAATTATTACATACAATATTAATTATGTAATTATTACATACAACTGTATCTAATACCCACCAAATATTATATACTTTAAAAATAAATAGTACTCAAAACTCTGCCTCACCTTTGAAGTTTCACTCCCTCTAAAACTGGAAATTAACTTGGACTTTACGGATACAGGGTGTCAAATCGGGAATAAATTCGGTTTTCCAAACTTTTACTACAAATTACAAGTTACAGCTTAGGAGCTGCAACCCTGTAAACCTCTATTATTTAGAAAGAGCTGAATTAAAGCAAAACATTAAAAGAGCAACTCAGACGTAGGCTCTCTCAATGCATATAATAATCACTTTTGCTATTTACACTCAATCCCAATCTGCGAGAAACCCAAAATCATGTAGAAACAGCAACTCTATATCCAACACAAGTAAATACATAAGCTTACGCAAAAGGCTGAATATTTTTAAACTGTCCCGCCACACAATTGATCTGAACCTTTTGATTTGACCATCTGAGTAGCGAAACGTCTTGCTCTAGTGCAAAGCTGGGCAAAAAAATTGCGTATCCTAAATCGTACATACATTTTATAGTATTTAAAGAGCATACATTTTGCATACATAAATTTTTCCAAAAATTTAATCATACATATATGCCGCATATGAATAAATTTATGCATAAATATATGTACGCGTGCCTATAAAATTGTATGTTGAACGTTATGAACCTTTATAGAAACTAAATACAACTTATCTAATATGTATAGTTAAGTTAAAAAATATTAATTTCTAGTGTCGTAGGTTTCAGTCAAAACGTCTAGAAATCGTTTGCATTGTATCAGGAAACAACAAATGCGAATACAGCAGTAGACACAGACCGTGCCAAGAAAATACAGATGGAGCTCGCTGAACATACACGGTGCATACATACCTAAATCTCCCGCCTTTTATACATATATACATACTCGTACACACAGTATTCACAGCATACATATATCATACATTTTTTTAGTAGAAACTTTCAGCCTACATATATGGCATACAAATATTCGGAAAATGTGCGAACATACATAAAAAACTGCGTATATTTATGCATAAATATAGGATATGTGCCCACCTTTGACTCTAGTGTGCTTCCATCATGTGGAGTCCTCTGAGGTCCTCAAACTCCTCAAACCTTTGTCGTTCTGAGCTGTGCCTTGTGAAGGCTCACGTTTCCCCACGTACAAATTAAATGTGAATTAAGGTCAGCAAAGATGGGCACCTCGCCTGAAACTAGGCCTTGTAAATAGGCAACTAGGAAGGAAGGAAAGCAAAACGGATAGGTTTTTAGGAAAGGAACTAGGAAGGTTGTAGAATTTATGTCAAAACTAGGAAATAGAATAGGAAGGCTGAGAATATGTAAAATAATAGGCAAGTTCATAGGAAGGGTGAGGGAATTGGAAGGATCCTAGGAAGGACTACCGGGAACACATATATTTGATGCCAACCAGCGGCAAGAGATGAAACTGGTTTGTATGATTACTGCTAGTTATTTGTATTGGACCGTATAACGTTGAATAAACGACATAGTCAAACACAAACTGTGAAGAAATTCCACCCATATGGACCCCACTAATAGTTAGAAGTCTAGATTCGGTGTTTCCGTAGATTTCATGTTGTGCTGTGAACAGGGTATTATGAATGTTGCTAACGTTAAAATATATCTTACAGAAAATCAATCCAAACTTGGAACTTATCATGTGTTCGTCTAACAATATACATTTTAAATGATGACAATTATCATATTTACCCGCTTATGTTAATACAATACATATTGTTCCTCAACGCTATGCGTAAAGAAATATGCAATTTTGACCCAACCAACTTTAAGGCTGAACAAAGGCAATTCAGGCAGGCCCTACTAGGCAATTTAATAATCTGACAAGGAAATAGGAAGGGCAACTATATGTAGGGATTGTCGATTTGAAGATGCCATGGCATATTGGGCATCATGCCTGCCCAAAATGCCAGGGCATTTTGGGCATTTTCAACTTTGGGCAAATACGTAGATTTTGGGCATACTCGGCACGGGCATTTTGGGCATTTTCATTCCTGGGCATATTTGGCATTTTGGGCATATTCAACTCAAATTTTCCCGCCGATTACCTTTTCCAGACGTTATTGGTCGCTGCTGCTACTTGCAATCGTTACTACTGCAAACTGCCCAGCACACATTGTTATAACTAAAAACGATTACTCGGCGTTTTTAACATACAGGTAAATAAATCTGGTCAGTAGACAATTGTAGCAGTTTTGAAACCTCTAACCATTGTTGCTAATTGACAGGTGGTTAAACAATTCAACATTGAAATTGTTCCCGAATTATTTTTAATTTAGTAGTCAAACATAACTCACATTTTGGAATGCAATAAAATCTGCCAACCTCGAAGCACTTGTTAGAAAAAGTTGACATGAGAAATTTTATTTACGCCGATATTACTTCATCCGAAGGTTGAGCAACGGCTGCAGAGGTTGGAAGTTACACAAATAAAAGCTCTGATGGGGAGGATTTTTTTGAGGACGCATTTATCATTGAAGAACCGTACACGCGAGAAGAACTGGAGTATTCTGATTAACGTTATACAAAATGCAACAGTATTGCATTCGTCAATTCAATATAAGGCGATTGTGATATACATGAAGTATCGTTTGAAATAAAATACATTTGAGCAAAATTGTCAGGTAGGCCTTTTTTATTGAAATTTGAATATTTTATTTTAATAGTGAAAAGTGGCTTTTTTGTCTTGACTGTATTGCTGAGTTTTGTCTACAAAAAATAATAAATATTCCCTACTGAAAATGCCGAATATGCCCTGTCGAAAATGCCCAATTTAGGGCATTTTCCCAATGTGCCAATGTGCCCAAAAATATGGCACGTTGGCGGGCATTTTGGGCATATTCAGCTTGGCGGGCATATATACGAGGGCATTTTCAATCGACATTCCCTAACTATATGCCCATTTTTAGGAAAAAGGAAATGAGCAAAAGTATCGTTTAGGAAGGGTATTAGGAAGGACAATCGAGATTACATTGTAGAGGTAAGGTTTCAGGCGAGGAAAACCAGTTGCCCATCTTTGAAGGTCAGTATTTTTAAATGGTTTGAATTATTTTTAAAGTAATACTATTATAATAATTTGACGAGAAATGAAACTGAAGAAGTCCCTTATATTGATTATAGTTGCTTTACAGTACTTTATCGTATTTATTGCTAAATGTGAATGCCAATGCTACCAAATATTTTTGTGAAGATGTTTTTATTGAGAGGGATCTTTCGTAAATATAGTGTATAATATTATTTGACTAATATTGACTAATAATAATAATAATAATAACAATAATAATTTAATATTGTAAATAATTAATACAGGTTACTTTTACCCACTCCAAATTCAAGGGGCTTGTGACATCTGACGGGAAAAAATAAACTGATGGGAGATGCCAGCAATGGAATAAAGTGAATCGGAGAGGACTGACCGGGTTATTCAAAGATCACTCTTTGGAAGCAGCGTGGTGGAGGAAGTTGAAGAAAGAAGTTCCAGATTTTTCGTAATTTCATGGCTCCGAAGCAAGAAATTGCGGTTGGCCTCAACCGAGGTCACCGTGTCATCAAAAACAAGCAGACTCCGAGACCAGTCAGCCGGAAGGGAGTAAGTTTAAATATTTTTTGCCCGTTTTGAGTATATTGTAGGATATGAGCATGGAGTTAGGATGGATTTGGTTGTAGATGATAGTCATGCAAGCTGTTGCCGAAATTTTTAGAGATTCGGAAACAAATCAGGATTTTTGTATTTGAAGGAATTTTCAGGTTTACTTTTTTGATTTTGTAGAGTTTTTGAATTGTTAAAGTGAAAGAGATTCTAAGAATGAAATTTTTTCCCTCTTTAGTTTTGGAAAGTTACTTCTGGAGTTAGTTAACGAAATTCGTGCAAAGTAAACTGATTAAGAGATAGCGTGAAGTATTAAATGAAGGGAAGTTTGAGGGTGGAATGAAATTAATTAATGTTTATCATTTTGCAGCGTCAGACCAAGCACAATAAGTTTGTGAGAGACGTGATCCGTGAAGTTTGTGGACATGCACCTTATGAGAAGAGAGCTATGGAATTGCTCAAGGTTTCTAAGGACAAGCGAGCTCTCAAGTTCTTGAAGAGAAGGGTGAGTTTAATTTTTTGATGTTGTCCATGAAGGTTTTTGTAGGTTGATGTCAGTATTGACGGAGTGTAAGGGATACTTTTAGCTGGTATTCCTGAAGAATTGTTTGATAGTGTGAGTTTACAAGTTAAATTGATTTGTTTTTTTTTACCCAGTTGGGAACTCACATCCGGGCTAAGAGGAAGAGGGAAGAACTGTCCAACACCTTGGCACAAATGAGAAAGGCCGGAAAATAATTATTTACCTCTTATTGTAATATTACGATGATCACTGGAAATCATATTCTGGCGAATAAAGCCTTTTTATGAAGTCTTGTTAAGAAGTACTTGCGGTTCTGTTTATTTCTCATATATATATATGTATAACGAAGTGATACTCATGAATTAAAACTTTAAGGGATGTGTCATATTAATTGTTAACATGAAAGCATGGGTGGTTAACGAGTACGTAACTTCTTTCAAAGCTGTTATGCTACAGTTGGATCTTCCATAAGCCCTAACAATAGTGGAGAATATTATTTACAAAATGAAATTGTCTTGACGGAAAAGAGGAGTCCGAAAAACGTCAGCGCAGCCATATCGTTTTGATAAGACTATATGATAAGGAAATGTCATTGGATTTCAAGTGGTGATTCTTGATGTTATCCACCGTCATGTGCAGGTTTCTGGGTCCCTCAACGTTTGTGACTACAGGAGTTCCCACTAATTATTCTTTTAACGTTTTAGCAGTAGTTAGAAGAACAGGAATGGCGGAATGAGTAAAGCAACAGAAACGTGAATTAATACACACCATTAGGAGCCCGTCATGACAGGACTGTAATATAATAAGTACGTACATCTACTGCAATTTTTACATAATTTGTTTCTGCACGGTGCACCATTTTAATGACAGTAACAGCACTCCTAAAATTCGAAAAAATATTTTCTTGATTATAATCTGCTGTAATGAATAAAAATAAATAATCTGACCAATGACAAGAAATTATATCGGGTCAAAACCATTTCGCCTTATGCGTATATAAGATTTTCAGAACATTCAAGATTTTTCTCCAAAGGACAAAATAACGAGTACAGGAAGATTAAAAAATAAAAACCCCATAATTATTAAAAATCCATTGTCTTGAACCGTACGACCAGTTTTTGTATAGGAGCAGATACTGTTACACATGTTCTTCAGTAGATTGGGCAAGAGAACAATGGATTTTTAATTACTTTACAAAAATTCTCTACCATTATTGCTTCATTTGTTTATAATTTAATTATTATTTAGTACAATTAAGTCATTGGCCAAAGCATTTTTAAATGGTTTTTTAGACTAATTTTATTTAATTATTTTTTAATGAAAATCTTCTGAGGATTGTGTGTAAAGAAAGTAAGCACAAACGCACTAAAAAATATTTTGTTGTATTTACTATATGTGTCAACTTTGGCATGATAATAGACAAAGTAATAATAATTAACTTCTCCCCAAAATTACTGCAGAAAATCCGCTACTGCCAGGGAGTTCAAGCACATGCAAGCAATGGTAAATACTTGAGTATACATAGATACATCAATTACCAAACTATATAGCTCTTTAATTTGTCTGTTGCGCATGTGAAATTGTTCTACAGTTGGGAAGAATAAATATTAATATTTTCATTGTCCTATAAATTGGAGAAGTCTCCATACCCACGCCATACACGAATTGAGTGGTTTTTATCATTTGATGATTTAACTGTTAACTAGCATTGTTACATATAGCTTATATTACCAATGTCAAAAGTTTATAACTTCACCGGACCGTTTGCACATAAATAGTTTTTTTTCTCTACAGTCAGTACTTGCAGCTTGCAGTATGGTGAAAAAATTCACACGTGGCATTTATGCACTTCAAAATAATACATGTATGTACATACAATACAATAAAAACACTACTGAATGAAAAAACAAATAAATATTGGGTTTAAATATTTAAAATAAAATTCATGTGTGGAACTTCATTGCATATTGCAAGCATTATGATGGAAGCATAAAGTATGAAGGTTATTAAACGAATCTTAATAAATTTTGTTGTAGCTTGTCAGTTGTAAAAATACGGAGACCGCTATAACAGTTAATACCCCTCATATTAAGAGATGATTACATTCAATCAATTTTATTAGAATGGAAGAATACATGACTACGGCTGCAATAATAAAAATAACAACTGATCGAAGGAGTTCTTCTTTCCCCAGCTCATGTACTTAAGTACAGTTAGCTGCCTCTTAAATACCCAGAGTCGTCATAATTGCGAAAATTCCAACTGAGTGTGCAAATGAGAAGATAAGGAGCTGTAAGGAGAATAAAGAATGAATGAGTGAATGAATGAGAATAGCAACGACAAGTGCAGTTGCAACTGCATAGTCAAAGTATAGTACGAGTAGTACAGTAGTAGTGTGTGAGTACCTCACTTGAGAAAGATTACTATTTACTATGATCGTAAAATAAAATGCACCGATCGGCCTATATATACTATTCCACTGGTTGCTGAAACCTTAGCCTAAAAATGCATTTGAGGTCTTTCTGTGAGTGAGGAACATATATGCATACTCGGAATGCACCAGGAACCCCAAAAGTACGCCAAGGTATACATACGGTAATAAAGACCGTGAAAGTCAATTGAATGAATGTAAACAAAAACAAGTTTTAGGAAGTAACAAGTAACCCACATTCCACAGATGATCTTGAGAGAGAGAGAGACATGGGTTTCTTCCAACATGGCTTCCCACAACAATCACTGACTCAGATGTGCCCGCGCTCCTTTCCCATGTACTTGGGCCTGAGCGGTTGGATCTAGGTTTATGCATCATGCCCCAAACAAGCCCCAACGTTAGTTCCCTTAGGCCTCATTGGATAGAAAGCAAGGGGTGGGATACACGGGAAGCATTTTTGTGTCATCATGTTCACTTCCATTCTCCCTTCAATTAAAAACATAGGTTGTTGACCAAGCCAGAGAAAGCTGGATCTATTGAGGAATTTTGCCTTAAGAGATAATTACTTACTATAAGACGCATAGGTCCTAGGACCCATTAAAAGTCAAAGTATTGCTGGACCCTCTTCCAAAGTCTATTGTGTTGTTGGTGACATTGAAAGTCCCAGTGGAGAGTGTTTTTCCAAGAGTTTGCAGGAATGCTGTTTTCTTGAAGGAAGTTGAGTTCCAAGCCCCAGTCAAAGGATAAAAAGTGTAGAAATGTCTCGAAATCTTCGGAGTAGCACTAACCGAAGAAGGGGATATGGGCATCTGAATACGACCAACAATTTTAATTACATTCCTCCGACTCCAACTCCAGTCTCAGTGCCAGATGATAATCCAGGTAACATTTCTCGGGGGGATTTGTATTGATGTCGGGATTTCTCTCTGAATCCCAAAATGAGTGTCAAGTACCGATTATGGCAGTGTGCATGTACATATACAAATGAACGTCAAAATTTTTTGATACATTGTTCGTCCCCTTTCTTCCACAAATCATTTCCTGTCGTCTCTGATATGTCATTAAAGGTTTAGAAATTAGGCGCTTCGACTTATACAAGGACGTTATATCACAATTATTATTGTGAATGCATGTAACTCTTTATATTCTTCTACCAATCATCTCCATCCAAGATAATTTCTATGTACAAGCCTCTCTGAATGACCTGATTCAGAGCGTCTAAAACGCTCGAAGTGTTTACAACAGTAACTAAATAACCTCTGGCTGTGCTACAACTAAAGTGCTTCAGAAAAAAAAACTGCGAACATCATTTTACAACGTATTACAATTTACAATGCTCTGGTCGCACAAGGTTCTCAGAATTATATAGAAATTACGTAATTCTGGGGAGTTGCTCGGTTAGAAAACTCAAGCTCGGGATTTAATCACACTTAGCACGTTAGTTCAGAGATTATAAACAGCTGGGCTGGGAAAATCCAGTTGGTTTTTTAAAAAATACAGTGCGACAAAGTGTAGGGTCAAAAGTAGGTGTAGGGAAATATATTGAGGGGCAGGAATATTTAAGACCTTCCTCATGTGTTAAGGCTCCTGGTTTCTTACACAAGGTGAACTGAAAGTGCTATATTTACATTAAACTGAACTAAAATATTATCCTCTGACAAATTAAATACATGAGTTCATTTCTGGTAAAGTTACATGAAATCAGCATTCGGATTCATTTAATAGAAGTTTCTTTGGGAAGAAAGTATTGGATTCTGAATACGGAGGGTTACCAGGTCACAGGGTCATTTATTGTAGGTCTAGGCTGTATTGAGGACAAGAGATGACGAAGGCTTACGCCCATTAACTCTACAGTAGTCCGTATTGCGTCGAAAATTAATAGTCATTATAGTTGGGAAAATCAGAATGCCTTTGTGCACGTGGATTCTTTGGTGTACAAAAATCCAGCTCCATAATGGAATGAATACCGATATTAGGAAAATATATATAAATAGATGAGAGGGTAAAGTTTCAAATTGGTTTTAATAATTGTAAAGAGAATGATAGGTACTATTACTTTCACTTTCCTTAAAGTGAAAATCCAGGGTCCCTCTCTAACACTGGTTTTTAGTATAATTACTTTCAATTCGGGAAACATGTGCTCGCTAGACACGTGTTGGTATAATTAGGCATTTCGGGATAAGGAGGATCTGATTAATGCTATAAATAAATAAGAGTGAGGAAAGGTGTTTGAAGCGTGGGTGTTGGAAAGTTATTACCTAAGAACTTATCGTGTATATAGACGTGCGTGAAGTTGTAACAATGCTACATGTAACTACTGTAATGGTTTAGGGAGTGAGCCCATATTTAATAAATGGTTTTTTAATGTCTTTCCCAGACGGGAAACTCACAGACGACGTCTTGGGAAGGTGGTCCTCGCGGAAGAAAAATTATGAGGAACTTTCCGTTCCGAGTTTGAACCAACGTCCCGCAACACCAACACCAGTCTACTTCCCAAAGAAGCAAACACTTCACGACGTGGTCGACTTCGATGAGGATGATGATGGTGGTGGATCTGTCTTTGACCACAACGAGCCAGCTCCAGCATCAGTAGCGTCAAGTTTAGATACCCCAAACAATTCTCCCCTACACGACTCAATGGAGTCGAGCTTATACGGAAGGAATAAGCCCGGATGTTTCCCTATCATTTCGAGGCGAGGTCCAAAATTATCCGAATCTGAGAGTGAAGATGATGAGATGACTAACCTAGCGTCAAAGGAACTGGAAATCCGAAAAGAACCAACCCCTCCTCCAACAAGGGGCCGAAGAAATGATATTAATGCCACGGGGACTAGGAAGCGAGTAAGCTCACGGTCCCCTCACGATATTTCTCAGAAGAAATCAATTACACATAGCCCTAGCCCCCTGACGGTTCCAACACCTGGTGAGTGTATCATAATTTCCTGGTCATTTTCAATAACTTCGATGAATAGCGGCTTTTATGTAGCGAAACAAGGTTGTGAGAGGATTGGTTCAACTGGATTTTAAAAATTGAAACTGTTAAAAAAACAGGTTCAACCACCAGATCGTCTAGATCGCGAGGACGAAACGCTCTTCGTTTGAGTTCCTCCTCCTCTTCCCCTGATGATTCCGCGCCTCCTCCAACTCCATGCCCTGTAATTGAAGGTCGATCCACTCCCGTTAGTGTGGATGAAGGGAAGCGTCATCAAGAGCTGAAAGATATTAAAGAGCCACTAACACCTCTAACGCCCAGAAATACACGGAGTAGGATCGCCAACAAGAAAATATATTCTCCGCCAAAAACACCCTCGCCCAGATGTTCAGCGGAACGAAGTACACCTCCTCCAACAAGAACCACACGTCGTCGTGTGAGGTCTCCTTCCCCTTTTACACCCCCACCCACACCACAGGTCATTAGATCTAGTTCCCCTGCCCTGATCGCACCCAAAAAGTCTAAAATCAAGAAGGAAAAAGGTACGTCCTATAATGAGGAGAATACTCCGCTACCGGGACCCAGTAACCAACTTGTTGCGTATAACCCGCCAATCCCGACCGACAAGGATCTGGTGGAAAGGAATTCGGAGAAGGTAAGAATTGCAGATGTTCTGACACAAGAAACCCCAAGACAATTTATTCTAGTTTGCGGGATCGGATCTCTAAGCTTCAGTGAATTATGGGATTTTTTTTGGTTTGTAGGTACAGCTGGAGTTCGTCACGCCAGGAACGATAAAAAGTGTAACCATGTATAACATTATGTGCTTTCCAAAGTTTCTGAGAAAGAGCCCCTGGAGTCCAAGGGTAAGAATTGGATATGCACTGATAACATTTTTAAGCTTAAATAAGTTCCATAATAAATCCTGGGGTATTATTCCAGTTCAATTATATTATCGGAGAAAATGGAGCCGGAAAAAGCGCCATACTTTCAGCTATTGTGGCTGGACTCGGAGGAAAAGCTTTTGATACTGGTAGAGCAAATAACATGCGGGGTAAGTCATCCAGTATGATAAAAATTTAAATTACTGATTTTGTCAGTGGAAAGTCACAGTTATATATAATACATGTTTTTGCAGATATCATAAGAAATGGGGAAACAAAAGCAAAAATTGAAATAGTTCTGCATAATTACTACTCCAAGTTGTACGGAGAGGACATCTTCATTGTAAGAACTTTAAGCCGTGAGGGAAGCTCAAGGTAGTCACATTTAGCCCCTATTAAATTTTGCTAGAATTTTGTTCCTTAATTTGTTATTTAGACTTAAAGTTAATTAGACCCCACAGTTTTACTGCCATGAACAATATAAGCCAGTATAGCTGTTTACAATACTTAGATATCAAATCCGTGATGCTAATGGTCAGATGAGGAGTCTTGGTAGGCAGGAGCTGAATTTGGTTCTGTCCAAGCTAAATATACAAGTGGATAATCCTCTCGCTATTCTTCATCAAGAAATGTCGAGGAACTTCCTAAGAACGAAGGACCCAAATTTACTGTAAGTATTTGGGAGAATCTATTTTATTATTCTAGAACATCCATATACCAGATTTCCCCTTCAAGGCAAGCTGGAGCTCGGAACAGATTCAAACAAATACTAATGTTTGTGATTCCGTTAATTTAGATACAAATATTTCCATCGGGCACTTCTCCTAAATAATTGCGAATCTCTCATGATGAAATCATTAGCGGACCTTAAGAATGCCAGTGAATGTCTGAAGACTAAAAGAATTGTAAGTGCTCTCTATTTGAAAGATTTATTTTACTAATTAATATTGATGTTGAGTCAGGAAACAGAAATAGTATTTAAGTTTGACACGGTCAACAGAGCATGATTCCTGGAGACCGTCACGGACCGCAAGAACAAGCTGGACACATTAAAACCTTGTGCGGGCCTCTGCTCCTTCAAGTTTGAACTCTTTTTTAACAGTTCTATAACTGATTGTGGTTTCTTATATTTGCAATAGCTTTTGGAGGAGCTGCGTGCTAAAGAAAGAGATTGGGAGAAACAAGTAGAAGCGATAGAGTTGATGAAAAACTGCAAGACGAAGTTGACTGAGTTGGCCAATAAGCACACATGGGCCATGGTCCAGGACTATGAAGCTGTGCATGCAGATGTACACAGGGAGCTTCAACACGCCCTAAACAAATTGGAAGAAGCAAAGAGAGAGAGGGATCTGTTTTCTCAAAAAATCCAAGAATATGAAACCAATCAGACGTAAGTCCCATTTTCATACTATTTCTAATGTATGTGCATTCGAAGACTCGTCGGAATCTTTTTGGAGAGTCAACTTCAGTACTTCTAATGTCTTTGGAAATTTCCTGTACATTTAGATGCTTTGAAGAACGTTGGCAAGAGACGAATGACGCGTTGACACAGAAAAAGTCTGAGTATGATCAAATTCGTAAGAAGACTCAGTATGTGAAATTCGAGATAATGGACGTGATCACAGAGATGAAAAATACTATCAAAACAATTGAAACCCTTGCTCAGAATAAGCGAATTGTTCAAGGAAAACTTGATGAACATCGACGGACTGCCAGTAATGATTTTGAATTTAGAATGAGGGCTCTAGCAAATGAGAAGGCCCCTCTGGTGGCCCAGGAACAAGCCCTTCAACATCAGTTGGCACTTCTACAAGAAGATCGTCCCAGGCTTGTAGCAGACGAAGACAATGCTACCAAGATTGACTCACAACTCAAGTTAAAAGTCCAGGAAGTTCAGCAGAGATTAGGTGGGTGGAGAAAGTTCAATTACTTTTCTTGTGATTGTCACCTTGGTTACCCAATAATAAAATGCGAATGAAGATCTACTCCTAATCTGAAATTGAGTGTGTTTTTTTTAAATGCAGATGATACTCAAAAAGAACTAACAGCCTGCCATAAAACCGATAACGCCAAGCATGAAGTGTACGGTCGCGAAATGTCCAAGCTGGTAGAAAAAATAGATCGGGAGAAGAGATGGTTAAAGAAACCCCGGGGTCCCTTGGGTTGCTGTATAACCCTTCAGGTTAATAATTTTACTTGTGTTTGTCAATCAAAAGTTACATGCTTTTCAGGTCTTTTATATCAGGTTCGGGTTAAGGAGATTTATTGATCGCATGCTTTGTTCACTTTAGGATGACAGATGGCTTACCGTGGTTGAGTACATCCTGGAAAACACCTTAAATTATTTTGCCGTTGATAACAAGCACGACCAACAAATCTTACTTAAACTGATCAGTGACGTGTATAGCACTAGAGGGAGAGGAGGCTGTAAAAATAAGCGGATGCCATCAGTGTGTATGACAACGTTTTTGGTAAGTTTCTATGGAATGATCCTCAAGTTAATGCAGCCGAGAAATATGGGTTGTAAAATTTCTCTCTCGAGATAATTGGAATCTCACAATCAAATCTGGGTGTGATTTCAGGACAAGAAGATAATTGTTGGGGACAAAAATGCATCTAGACAAGCGGGCGGTCATCCTTCTGTTTTGGACGTGATCGAGATAGTTGATGATGATCCTGTGGTATACAATTGGGTTGTTGACATGCTTCGCGTGGAGAGGATATTGCTTTTCGAATCCTATGAAGAGGCTTGTGACTTTTTGACCAAACAGATGTGAGTTGAAGAAAGAATGCGAAAGGATAAGTCAGGTTCACTTACTCAGTTCTTAGATTTTCATGAAAATTAGTGTACTGGGTAATTCGGAGCGTAGATCACGGATCAGATTAGGATTTCAAAATTTCCATATTATTTGAAGAATAAAAATGAGCTATTGATGACGGAGATACGACATCCCAGTCAAAAGTTACTGCGAATTGGTGGCTCCCGAAATGGATATTTTTGAAAATTTTGAATCCTATTTGACATAAATTTGAAATTCTATCAAAGGTAAATTATTTCTTCTATGGTGGAGGGAAAAGGTGTCTGGCAAATCCGTATTGGAGACAAGAATGGTTGCGAAATGTTTGGTCGAAAAATCCCCGTGTTGTATTACTCTACCCCTCAAAAATTTTGACCAGGATTTGGTCCAACTGAGTCGAGTTTAATTTTTTAAGCAATGAAGTAGGTTTTACACGAGCTATAAGTATAGTATACAAAAGCTATTAACAACTGAGATGCAGCATTCTGGTCAAAAGCTATTACAGACTTTCAAGAAAGAAGATAGTTCTTGCATTTGGATTTTCAAAATTTTGAATCCTTGTCATGCGATTGAAATTTTTTTAGGAATTTGAAAATGTCATGAAAGGAAATTCCTCCGGTGGGGGTGGGGGAAGCAGTATCGTTGTACAACCCCAAAAATTAGAATTTTGACTACAGTTTCGAACTTATGGTCGAATTGATTTTTGTATACAGCAATTAAATAGCTTTTGATTAAAATTATATTATAGAAAAAAAAGATGAGACATCCCAGTCACAACGAATTGCGGTTTTTCGAGAGTATTAGAGAGCCCCCAAAGTCGGTTTTTTGAAATTTTCAGTTATTTAAAAATACCTCGGTCAAAAGTTTACAAAAGCGTCGAACTAAATCGAAACTTAACTAAATAAAAAACAACGGTTTGATTGGGGAATTGATCATGGCTCTATGTTAATTACTTCAGGAGTTATATCGAGTTTTTCCTACAAATATAAGTTAAAGAAACAACGGTCACATTTTTGACCCCTCCGATCGTTTGTACTACATTCTTTCAGGTTCGTGATCTACTTATCGGTCTTACCCAGTAAACCATTTTGATGAAGATCTAAGAATAGCTAGTAGACGTGACTTGTTCCGAACATTGACTGTCAATAATTCTCCAGGCTCGATTATTTTTCATGAAATGTTCAAGCTGAATAATTTTATTTCCAGAGTACCCCCGACCCTCCAGAAAGCGTATACTAAAGATATTTATTTATTCCATCCCAATCCCCTGAAAGCAATGTGGCAGACGGTACCCAGGTCACCTAAATATCTGAAGCTTACCCAACAACAGAATAACAGGTACATGGCTTTTTTGCCCTATCATTGCATTGACCGACTATATAGTAGTTGCCACAATTGCAGAGTTTGATAACCCCTGGTGTCCATAATCAGCACCTCTTTGACTCACTTTACTAATCGTTTTTTTCCCTCACTTCCAGTGTCCTGCACAAGAGCCGCTTGAGTGCCGAAATAGCCAATTTAAGAATGGAATACGAAACTGCATTGAAGAGTCATGATATGCATGCGAATTCAGCAACAAATTTCACAAGAAATCAACTTGAAATAAATACATCAGAAATTCGGAGGCTAACATATGCGGTAAATGTTATCCAGAATAAGATATCCACCCTCGATGCATCCGTTCTCACCACATCCGATGTGGCGTCATGGGTAAATTTTAATGGTTTAGTTTTTTATGCCTGGCATTTTGTACGTGGAACAACTATAGTTGCAATTTTCTTGAATAATTTCAGGTCGATGAGATAGAAGAGACACAACGTCAGATTCAGAGTAAGGAAGCCCAGAGGTCCGAATTGGAGTCTCGTAGACAGCGATTAATGGCTGACACGGATCCTAATAAGGAACAGCGAATAGATGACGATATGAAGTTTTTGCAAAGGAAATTAACATCTTTAAAGGAGCAAAAGAATTCTGCTGAGTTACAGATCAAATCGTTGAAAGCGGTGCGTATGCTTTTTTAGTGTTCAACAAAATGAAAGCAATAAGGTCCTTCTATGTAAAACTTTGTTTGAATCTTCAGGAGTTGAAGAAGAAAGAAACTCTATTTGCCCAACAGCAAAAATTTGCTGCCGACGTCAACAAAAAATTCCAAGAAGTGGAGGAAACTCTGCAGAGTAAAATTCACGAGGCTACGTTAGTGTGTCCAAGGATTGACCCCGAAGGGTAAGCTTTTGGAGATTAAGATCGTTAGAGAATTTAAGTATTTTAAGAGGTTAGTAACATTAAGATTAGTGCTCAGAGGTTTGCTAAAACATGGGGGAAGTAAATGTTTTTTACTTTTACCATCCCTCCTGATTTTGCCTAAGGCATGGTGGAAAGGTGTCTTAACACCCAATACGTATTATGATCTGCAATTTGTTTTGTATTTGTGTTCATAGAACTGCGTCCGAAATAAAGTCTTCAATTGATTCCTTAACGGACGAACTAACCGCCAACAAGGAAAAAATAGCAAATAAGGAATATATCTCCCGTCAGTGGCAGAATGCCAAAGACGTGGCCGATCGTGTTGGAAAGGAAATAACCATTATGGATGTTCTTATTAAGGTAAATTTTATATCTATTATTAATGAGGTTTTTTGCATTGAACATTACTAACTATCAGGTTCTATGGCTAATAATCCTTCTTTATCAAAACTTAGTTAGCGGAACCAAAAATTAAACTCCAACGGAATTTCTTCAATGACAAACTGGTGGAATATGCGATTGCCATCAAAACCAGTTTCCGCTTCCTCATTCAGTCCAGGGGATATCATGTAAATATAATCAATTATAATAATTACTGTTTGCTTCTCAATGCGCATACAATTTTAGTATATAAATCAATAGTACATATATTTGATTTTTTTAGGGTGACTTGGTAATCAACCATGATTCAAAAACACTTCTTTGCTATGTCAGCATGGATAGTTCCGGAGAAACTCAAGCGAAGAAAAATATAGGAACAGATGATGTAACGGGCAAGGAGATTGTAACGAATAAGTAAGTAAAAAGTTCAACAACCTGGCTCTAGTGGGTCTTCTGTGCATACAAAATGACGAAAAACCACTAATTGAGGTGATAATGACGCTTTTAGCTGGAAGCTAATGCTTATAAATTGTTTTAATTACAGGAAGGGGATAATGGAGTACGCAAATGGAATGTCTGGCGGTGAAAGATCTTTCACTACAATTTGTTTCCTGATTGCATGTTGGCAATTGATGGACATGCCGTTTTATATCTTGGATGAATTCGATGTCTTCATGGATACTTTCAACAGAAGGAAGAGTCAGAAGATTTTAATGAATGTAGCTAAAAGCAAACCTTACGCCCAATTCTTTGTTTTCACACCTTTGCAAATGGAGGGTTCGACACCTCATGGTTGTAGCGTAACAACGTAAGTTGAGATTTTGCAATAATTATGATATCATTGTTTCTAAATAACAATTACAAAATAAGGAAAATAGTTACCCACACTTTATTTTCAACTAATTTGTAGACTCAAGAAAGGTCAGACGGAAATTACCGAAGAAGATCAACCCGAAGCTGGAAAGAAAACACTTAAGATTAAAGGAGGTTAAACAAAAGATTTTATCCAGCAAAGGAAGGAACCCATATGGGGTTAATGTACATTATGTTTTATTTCGTAGATATTTCACGCATAGTAATATTTTAAGCAAATTTTAGTAATTTTACCGGTTTTAGTCGTCCATAATGATGTTAATAAGTGTATTTCAGTCAATGTGATAACTGCATACAAAATCGTATGATTCAAGTTAGAACAGAACAACAAAAATATATAGAAATAAGATGGGTTTCCCTTGGTTTGGTTTATCAATTTTGCAGCAATTTTATCCTTCGTAAGGGAAGTGTGAAAGAAGGGGCTGCTGGATGGTAATAATTTTGGATCATGCAAGTCGATCTTGTAAATTATGTACTTCAAATCCGTATATTTAAATTGATTTAAAACTAAATCAGGGTTAAGGAATCAGGCGGTATTTATAATTAAAGCTAAAGGAATTTCCTATAGTGTGTAACGTACATTGTAATTAAAACAGTTTGACGTAATGTTGACTGTATAATTATTCAGCTTCGGTTGCAGACCCAAATGACTGACCAGCGTGGTCCATTAAGGTTGCTCTATGCATTAGGTGACCGTTTGTCACTACAAAAGTCTATTGACGTTGCATTGCTAATTGTAAGCACTAACTAGTTTATTTTCACCGATGTTATA
Source organism: Allacma fusca (assembly GCA_947179485.1). Lineage (NCBI taxonomy): Eukaryota > Metazoa > Arthropoda > Collembola > Symphypleona > Sminthuridae > Allacma > Allacma fusca. The sequence goes on along the minus strand of OX359250.1, from coordinate 39,284,626 downwards.
TACTTGTGTAGAACATATGTGTAGGACATACTTTGAGTCTGTGTACATTGTTGCGTAAGTATAAGTGTCAGAGTACTGAAAAATTGCATAAATAAAGTAACGTTTTAAAATAATAATAAATTATTACGTTAAATTATTGTCACAATAATCATTTCTACAATTATTTCTGGAAAGATCTTGAGAATCTTTGCTACGACCAGTTAAAAGCATACATAGCAACTGCAACTACCGAACCTGACCCTGAATTCATAGCTGGAATTGCATCAAAGCGATCAATACTGTAAGTAAGCATGGTAAAACAAATAAAATTTCCCCCTTTGAAATATATTTTTGATCTACGCTTGCATATCTCTCATATTCTCTAAAGAATCTAAGAAATATCGCTCTTGGTTCGTATTGCGGATGATAAAAAGAGTAAATGTAAATGTGAACATTCACTTGCTAATAATGCTAATCCTCTCTTCTAATTTGAAGGAGTGGATAGTGATAGTGAAAGTGAAAGTGGTCGTAAGAATCAAATATTCGCGCGCTCATTTCAGTCACTGTAAAGCAAGCCGCTATGTACGATGCTATTTCACTATATAGCGAAGCAAGCTGGTGGTATATACAGCAAGCTAGGAAGTAAGCAAGCCGAGAAACACAGCAAGCTGGAACTGGAAAAGCTCTCTTCTGCAACAGAGTTAGAGAGTTTCAGTTCAGCTCTTCTTCTCGACTTGCTTGCTGTATATACATATACCATATATCCTCTCTTCTAAGTTGAAAGAGTGGATAGTCTCCGCCTCCGTCTTCGTCTCCGTCTCCGTGATGGTAAGATTCAAATATTCGCGCGCTTTTTTTATTGGCTGAGCCAACAATAACTGGCTAAATAAATTATTAAAATTATTTTTTTTTAAATTAAAAAAAAAATTAAAGCGTTATACTGTTTTGCGCTTTTTCTTTTTTTTCTCTTTTTTTTTGAATGAAAATAATGTTGCTCAAATGAAAAAAGGATGTTAAAAAGTCTTAATAACTCGAAATTATTAAAAAGACTTTTTTACATTTTTTTGCGGATTTGAGATTCAAAAAGCGAGCTTTTTTTATTTGCTGAGCCAGCAATAGCTGACTAAATAAACTATGAAAACTATTCTAAAAAAAATTAAAAGCATTATACAGTAGCAAGGGCGGCGACATTGCACGGGCAGCCGTCCACAACCAAGACGGCCCACGCACTCTTTCAAATTAGAAGAGAGAATCATTTTAAAAAATTTAAAGCAAAATTAAATGAAAAAATCGTTTTACCGTACATTAGTCTACACATTTACTAGGGTTGTGCAGCTAGCTATTGCATACATCTGTTATTTACTGTCTATCCTTTTTACATTTTCCTCGCTAAGCCAGCAATTTGCTGGCTGTGCAGTGCTCGTACCTTGTTTATACATAGCCGAGGCAACTTCCTTGGACGAGGACGGATTGCACCTTAACTTTTAGCGCGTTTTATTTACAGTTACATAATTTTGTAATTATGTTGATAATAGTACTAGCAATAAGTGTACTGAATATCAACGTGCTACTCCCACCGATGCCTTCACAAATTGCTCCGGAAGTTGAAGATATCAGATTAAATGTTTCCAAGGTCCCGACATAGAAGATACTTTTGTTTTTTCAAGGGTCTGTATTAAAGCAACGAATCCAAAAAAAGTTCGTAGGGCTGGTGTCCGGTGACTTTACTGGTATTTCCTTATCCTTTATTATTATTGAGCACTTCTGTTGATTTAAACCTTCGCGCGTTTGTAGTACAATTCAAACCTTCGCGGCTTATTTCACGAATTCAAACCTTCCCGGCTTATTCACTATACAGCCAAGCAAGTCGGTGGTATATTCCTTTATTATTATTGAGCACTTCTGTTGATTTAAACCTTCGCGCGTTTGTAGTACAATTCAAACCTTCGCGGCTTATTTCACGAATTCAAACCTTCCCGGCTTATTCACTATACAGCCAAGCAAGTCGGTGGTATATACAACAAGCCGAGAGAGAAGCACAGCGGGCTGAAAGCTGAAACTCTGTCGCAGAGTAGAGGTTTTTCAGCTCGCTCAGCTCGCTGTTCTTCTCGGCATATACCAACTGCTTGCAGCATATTGGAAGCTCGCAATATTACGCCATTTTAGATTATCACTTAACAACGCTAACCATAACTATTATAAACATTAGACATAAATCATCAAATTTGGATTAAATTACGACTGGTAGTGATAAAAACTACGTATAATAATAATAATTTGATAAGAGGAGAATTTTAATGACTGAACTTAGTTCACATTCGTGTGGGATTCTAATTAGGAAAATTAATTACAAGCCTTAGCATCCAGAGTTTTGATCTTTATATCCCTAAAAATATCATTAGGATGTAAGGATTGATTTGTAGGAACATTGGACTTTAGTAACTATAGCAAGTTAAATGTGTTGCGCTAATATGAAATCCTTTCATTTTTTCTATTTTAAATAATCAGTGCGTCCAGTGTCTGAGGCTTCAGTTGCAATATTGCGGTACAACGGATCTATATACAAATTATATTAACATAAAAAATCATATTTGATCAGCACGTTGTGCTGATCCACTAAGGGGTGAAGCACCATACAGTGATGCAACAGCAAGGTTTAATAACGATGTTTGTATTAAATTGAACAAGCGATTAGTTAAATTCCACGTGTATAGCCTAATATTGAGTTTGGGATAAAACTTTAGTGGGCCGAAAGCTGTTTCCCCATAATATTTTGATGATGAATTGCCAACTACCTATATGAAACGAATTGTTAGTCTTACAGTTAATACTTCACGTCTTATATGAGATTACTTTGCCTGGCGAAGCGGGATATCAATATTAAGCCTTCTCGACAGACCTTGATACGAGATCTATTGCCATTTACACTTATTATTTACGCTATTTATTTACACAAGTAATTGCTCCTGTGCGAAGCACGGGGCTTTTACTAGTTCTAAATTAAGGTTATACCAGTTTTCCGGTGGAGGTGGAGACTTTCGCGCGGCTGAAATGTAACCAGAACTTCCACCCAATCAGAAATGTGTGGGCTGGAACAATTTTCCTCTTTGCCATTTTCTCAAGTAAGCTCACCTGAGCTTGATGAGCCAACTCTACGGCCAGCTTGATTCCACAGTATATCTAACTTATCTTATCCTATTCCTTATTCTAGATTTCTGAGAGGAAACCAGCTCAATGCATGGCTCCAGTCAGCTAAAGATAGAAGATTCTTGAATACTGGAGTGGATCGCAATTCGCAATTATACCTTGCAAGTGCAATATGCAGTTGCATTGTGTTTACAGTTTGCTCCATAGAAACTTTAGCTCTCTCAGATAAACTGCATTACAATCACTCTTATAACTCATTTTGATTATTGTCTATCTGTAATAAATTATTGCAGCTGGATGACATTAACAGGGGAGGACTGTACCTTAACAGTAGGCACATTGCCTCTTATCTTTCTACTTTGTCATTTATTTACAATAGATACATACTTGTTTACGATCTTCTTATCCACATTTTCTAACTCATCTCCTCTACCAAAGAAAGAGCAAGAGCGGAGTTACACAATCCTCATTCCTATGCTAGTAGTGTATTGAGAATTTTATTTTGCGCTGTTAATTATTCTCCTAGAGACAAAAGTGATGATAATCATTGTTCGTTATATATATCCCACTTCATGTGTGAATAGCCTGGTTTTTATCTAGGAAACTTTCATACACATTTTTCCTTTCCATTATAAAAATTATTGTTGATGTTAGTTTCAAAACAAATTATGGGCTTGTGTGTTACTATCGGTAGAACAGACTCATATCTCATAAAGAATGGGAACTGCAGAACTAGAAAAAGGCAAGAAGAGCTTCTACTATTCACAGTATTATCAATGCAAATTAAGTGACTTTTGATGTTTCATTATAGATAAGAGATGAATGAATAAAAATTGAGTCCCCAGCCAGTCCTCGCGGGTGCACAAACTGTGTAAAGAATATGTATCCATGACTTTCCATAAATTTCCTCAACGCTTCTTTGCCTTCTTTAATTAAAATGTGTTCAATCGCCAACACCTGAAATAATAAGACTCAATCAACCAGAGAAAATTTTGTTCCATTACTTTGGTCTGGAGGGTAGCGCAGCAACCCCTCCTTGAATTTGAATTTCTATAAGCGACAAATACTGATGCCTTAAATATTTTCATAAGTACTTTAGCGAACCTTAATAAATACTTTATCAAACGGTATAGTTCTCAAAACATCCAGTTCGGTTCCTTCAATATCCAGGCTGAAAAAATCAATGACAGTTCTACCGACAGCTAATAATATTGTGTAAAATGGTACACATTGAACTTGTACGGGGTCTGGGAAATGGTGCTTCGTTTTGATCAAGCCGCCCATGACGCCACCGTTTTGAAAGAAAGGCAACTGGAAAGCATATGAAAATAAATAGGTTGAAATAAAAAAATATTCATATCAGAAATTGTTTTCGTGTAATGGAAAATGGAATATGAAAGGAAATTAAAATTGTATTGTACCCGCTTTGGAGATTTTGTACTTGCTAAGCACATGTTTAATGTCCAAGCATTTCGGTTTTTCCCTTTTAATTTCCGTAAAGCTACGGGATCCGCCTCAATCAACAATCCCTTCCAATTCAAAGTCCTCTCTAACCACAATGTGTTAGAGTACCATTCACCATCATTGGCTCCGCATTCAATGAAAAATCCATCCTTTCCCTGCAAATCAAATTAAACCAGTGATAACAACTTGATTTTTGTTCCCAATTATGAAGACTGAAGACACTCTTGTTTGTACATTGTATAGTTGCCCTTTTCGTTTTCATTACAAGTAATAAAATCTCGTCCATTTATGGAAATAAAAAATGTATAAGTATCCTAACATAAAATTGAATGCTGAAAAGAAGGCGAGGGAATAATGAGTTGCACTGGAGTTCAGGAATCCCTAGTCTTTTTTCCTGGAAATTTTAGGGTTTAATCCAGAGTAGAAAAGGGTACTAAATTCTAAGCAAAATTCTGAGGAATTTTTCCGAAAAGAATTTCCTTACCCTTTCCAACATGCCTAGAAAATATGTTTGAACGATTTACTGCCCTACTATCATTTGTTCGTTTTCTCTGACTTTCTTTGGATTTAAAAGAAGACCAAAATTGCCCCAGAATCTCTGAAATATTTTTTCCCCCAGGGTATGAACGTTTTTGAGGATGTGAACTATTTCTCCCTAATTCCGGCGAAGAAGATATTGTTACTTTTTTCTTGTAATACTTGCAATAAAGTTTGTTCGACATTAGAGCTACTTCTGGGATCGGGATACACCCGGGAATTGGGTTCGGGTGTCAAATTAATGTTCCCAAATTCTTTGGGACCAGGTTCAGGAACATTGTCAGCAGACCCGGGATTTTGGGAACGGGACTGGTTATGGGAACGGGTTCAAGCTTGATGAAGGTATTTGTGTTCCCGTCGGGAACCGGGTACATCTTCGTTCCCATACCCGTTACATGCTTCACGTTCCCGGGAACTACGAATTCATCTAGCGGAGAAAAAAATACAAACCATGCACGGTTTGCTTCGTGAAAGTGTTCCGATTTGAAATAATAATTTTACGTACGTGGCTTCGCTTGAGCCGTTTCGTATTTTGTCAGTAGGCATCGCATAGTAGTGACTTCCACCTACTCTAACTTGCAAGATGAAAGTCATTGCAAAACGCAATGGTGGGAATCGTTTAAGCAATCTTCTTGCAGCTTTTTCGGCAACGCAGACTCTTAGTATAATGACCATTTTTAATAGTGCCTACATCTATTGTTGCATGGTACGCATGCATATATAAGTATTGTTAAATCAATAAAATGTGAAGAAAAAAATTGGATTACACTAAGTGCACTGGTCCCGGGAACGAGTCCGGGTTCAAGGGATTCGGGATCGGGATTGGGAGCAAATTTTATCTGATTCCGGGTTCGGGATCGGGTTTGAGATCAACGATTTAAACATATTTTATGTCTGGGATTTCGTACACCCGATCCCAGTATTTCGGGAACGGGTTCGGGTGTGAGTCCGAAAATATTGATAACCCGATTTTCGGGAATGGGATCAAACTTTTCGTTCCCACAAGTAGCTCTATTCGACATGAACCTTACAAAACTAATGAGGATATTTTCGATCAATTGCACTTGACCAGCTGATGGATTGAATCCGGCCTTCATGTATTCCGGCTCTTTTAACTTGGTTTTGGAGATCGACGGTGGAATCAACATTTGTCTATTACAATATTCAAAATAGTTGATCAAAAACAAATTATGTCTGAAATAATTAAGCTGTTATTTAAAGTATCAATACCTAACTGCAGAAACTAATTCAGGATCATCCATCGACACGTTAGTCTTATCCCAAATAGATATATTTTTATCTCCTCCTTGCTTTGTGAAGGAACTGCAGTCACAAGCAGGAGGCGTTTGGTTGACTATTGCGAGTCTTGCCAGTAACAATGAAAATGCGATAAGTGCAGTCAAAATCAAAATTCGGAAAAACGAACTCATTCCTGCTGCGGGTGATCGAAGGAAGTTCATATACTGAAATCTAGCATAGTGAGATTTGAGATTTGAAATCAAAGCTTTCCTAGCCGCCCTGGTTGTACGAACTTCCAATTGTTGTAAAATTCAGCTCACAGTAATAACACCCCCAAATTCAATAGGGTAGCTTCCGGGAGTCAATATACCAGTGATTATTGGACTCATAAACTTCAGCAAGGAAAGTATCACATAAGCAGGATGTTTAATGCATAGTCGGCCAACACGATATTCGGCAGATAGATTTCTACACAACCGTAAGATAAATGCTGCACCATTCATGTGCTGTAGTATAGCCGCTGATTTGAATGATCTAATGACTTTGTCATTGATTGTGCGAAGTGTTTTTTTTACTAGCACTGCACGCCAGCTATTGCTGGCACGGTAAACTATTTGGCAGCCAAAGGAGACCAGCAGCCAAAGGATACGAGCGTCGAATGTAGCGATGGCATTGACAACATCGGCCAATGAGAATGTGTCGGCCATCGGCTCACGAAATCCGACCGATGACGTGATGCTAAAGCCTGCCACAGCTATGACAGCAATGCACGCATCTAAGCCGCGATTCAAAATCCACAAGCGCGCTAAACTAAGCTAAGCTAAACCATTACGTATATTCATTCTTCATTCGTGTCATTCGTAGCTTCACATCAACTTCCATTCAATTGCGTTCTGCAGAATTTCTGAAATTTCGCTGATTATCGCAGAGTTACTCGCGATTAATTATTGTGATTTTGTAAAGCCTAGAATTTGAGTTGAGAATTTGAGCTGTGAATTTGATAGATTTGTGTTGATAATTTCAGTTTAGAATTTGAGCTGGGAATTTGAGTTTAGATTTATGTTGATAATTTGAGTTCACATTTGTGTTAAGAATTTGAGTTGAGAATTTGAGTTGAGAATTTGAGTTGAGAATTTGAGTTGAGAATTTGAGTTGAGAATTTGAGTTGAGAATTTGAGTTGAGAATTTGAGTTGAGAATTTGAGTTGAGAATTTGAGTTGAGAATTTGAGTTGAGAATTTGAGTTGAGAATTTGAGTTGAGAATTTGAGTTGAGAATTTGAGTTGAGAATTTGAGTTGAAAATTTGAGTTGAAAATTTGAGTTAAAAATTTGGCCTGAAAATTTGATCTGAGAATTTGTTGAGTTGAAATACAAAATTTTGAGTTGTGTATTGATTGTTTGTTTAATTGTCTTAATAATTTTCATGTTTACAGAACTTAGTATTGTTATATTTGGTGAATTTTGTTGTTTCTGTTATTGCGTCTGCGTGTGTTCTGTGTTTCAGTACTGGGCCAAGTATTAGCTGCTTCGAAGGACTTGCTCGTGCATAGGACCCCAAAACTCTAGGATTCCTGCGAAGAGTAAGTGAACATTTCTTAATTCGCTCTTCTCATGTCCATCTATATTTTCAATTTCCACCAATAGTTCTTTTTTCAAAGAATGCTAGCTTGAATCTCTCTCTCTCTCTCTCTCTCTCTCTCTATATATATATATATATATATATATATATATATATATATGAATAAATTTATATATGAATAAATAACTCAATGCTCAGACAATACTCATACGCAAAGAGTATCAGCTAGGAACGAAGTGTGACACATGTAGCGTAACAACTTTTTTAGTAACTAACGTAGCTCAAATGTGAAGCCAGATTCGGATTCCTCATCAAATTCTGATCTCCCGTAAGTGTTACGTTGCTAAAAAATCTGCATACTGGATTTTTAAAAAAACTGAAAATTCACATTGGTCCAAAATTTGTCTATGTTGTTGAATAACTTTTCTGGTAACTGTCTTGGCTCAAATGTGAAGCCAGATTCGGATTCCTCATCAATTTTGAAACGTCTATTACCAACATCCCTTGACTGGACTGAATTGGTTTTCAGAATATGGCTACAATCACGGTGTATGCTTGTATCAAGTGTATTGCTTACTCGTTTTTCAACTTGTATAAAAACTATGATTCTATTGTGATTAGTTTTTGCTATTGAATACAAACAATTGCATAACAACAGATTTTAAAGCGTACTGACAGACGGGTATTCATGTTTAAGTAATACGTCGTACAAAGTCAGGTGAATTTGACTGCGTGACAACACGCATGACATAACAAATAAAAACATTAAGAATAGAGACGCATTGACCTTCTGTCATCATCAAGCAAGAATCATACTGCGTACACTCTAAATAGTTCGGCAGACGTAATGTATTTCCTATCGTGTTAGCATCCAAATCAGCCATGAAAAGCAACTGTTTTAAAATGATTTAACGCCACGCAATGTTCTGCAATTTGTATATTATTTTTTTTACAGATCGCTATGAGGAAAAGCAATCTCGTCCCACAGGTCCCGGAGCCTGATTACAAGCGCTTGGCTAGGGAAACGCAGGCGAAGATAGATAAGGATTTTGGGATGGAAGGTAAACAGTATGGCCGTTACAGCCGGGTCACATTACCCACGGAGGACTACCTAAAATTGAAGGTAAACTTGTTTTCATTACGTGCTCGTTCGTACTACAAAACAGTACTTTGATATTGTGTGTGATACCAATATTTATGTTATCATCCCAAGACTTTATTTCATGTCTCTATTATAGGATCTAGCCTCACAGGCCTCTTTCCAAGATTTTTCGGTACCTGAAGAAGCGCCAGAGGGAAATGAATTTCGAGATAAATTCGCTAGTCTTACACCACGTTCTAAAACATTTATTGTGTGAATTCGTGAGGTGTATCTTCTTTTGTACAAAATATACAGTAATTTCTAAATGGAAGATCCATGAGACAGCAACATCCACAAACAGGTTCAAAAAAATTTAAACCATTTAGTACCGAGTGTTGAAAAACTTCATGGACCATAACGATTAGTGTCCAAACCTTACATTGATTTCCAGCCTGTGATAGCTGAAATAGGCTCACTGGTTTTTAGCCCTCAGTCTGCAATGGCTGATCTATTTAGTACTCAAACGCAACTTGGATAAGCGTTAATGCATCTAATTGTACATTATTCTATTTCAGCCGAGGATTGTCAAATAAATTTCGACGTACACTATGGTCTGGATGCCACGGTGTCTGGTCCTGATGATGTCTGTTTAAATCGTGACAGTGCTTCTTCTGAGCAGGTTTCATCTGCAGGTGTTGCTATGATCCAGTCAAAACGGGACCCGCTTCTTCCAGGTAATTATTAATATTTTTTTGTAAAATAACTTACTACATAGTGTGTTTCCATTGTTTTGTATTAATCTTTTAATTAGCACATTACTTCAAAGCACCGGAGCATGACCATCTTTTCCAGTACGATAATCTTCTGGATCAGCACCGGCAATGGAGGAAGATGGCCCGGAAAACTCCAGAATATAAAGAGAAGCAGAAGCAGAAGAAAAACGCGGCAATGGAGAAGAAACTGAATGCTGAAACTCAGTAAAAATCAATGTTCATTTATTATTTGTACTTCAGCTGGTTAGACCTCTTTAAACTATATGCATGCATACTCGATCACGTTCCTATATTTCAAGCTCGTATTTGTAATTATAGGTGGAAATAAGGGCGGGTGGGCGGCTCATCAATGTGAGTTTTGACTGTTTGTTCATATTCAGCATCGCTCAAATTGACTTCCTGCTTAACCGCGTTTCAAGATATTTCCATGATTCAACAGGAAACAACTTCAGTCGTTTCAAATCATAGGCTAAAATACATGGATTTTCAGCTCTTCCTGGCTGGTACCACGACGCTTTGGCTGCTGGGGTATCTGCTCTTAAACATATAGCCTAGAAATATTTTTAACTTGTTCCCTTTCACACCCCACGTGTACCCGGACACATTCCCGGTGGTAATTTTTGGCAAATTTTATAACCAGGTTTGATAATCAAATAGCCTTGTCCGTACGTCGTGTCGTGTCTTCCGCACGGTTTGGCAAAACCTACTGGTTCGATTTCAATGAAATTTTTTATGGACATTACTTGTGTCAAAAGTAAGGCTGAGTTCGTATTTAGTTAAAATCGGCCGGATAGTGTTTGAGAAAACAAGTATTGAAGTTTCGAACTTCAAGTCAAATGATAGTTATCTCCAAAACTACTGAATGTATTTCTACAAATATTTTTGCGAATATTGTTTACGTAAATAGTAATAGCTGTAGGACGTGTTGTTGAAGTGTGTCTTATATTTTTTTCGAAACCAATTCTTGAAATTTTGAACTTCAAGTCAAATTACAGCTATCCAAAGATGGGCAAATGAAGCGCCTGCCTATTTTCTTTGAAAAAATACCGCCATCCTATATAGGCCAATAGGCTGTTTCCACGAAAAGAAGAGCCTTAATACCAAGGGTCAAGTACTCTAACTGCCTGCCTATTAACCTATATCTGCCCTAGTGTACATTGCTTGCCTGCCTATATTTTTGTTGTATAGCTTCTGACAGAGCTTTGTCAGCCTATATAGGCGATATAATTGTGAGTTTTAGATAGTCCAAGCCATATGCAATGATCACATGCAATTGTAATAACGATGTTGGGGTTTGATTAACTCTGTAGTAAACTACATAGTATCTAGTTGGAATAAATATGGGACGATTATGCATGTACTGTGGTATACCTTTGCATACATATTCTGGAAACTGGTATCAAGTAATTCCCGCCTCATTGTACGTTCGTTTCTGCAAACGTTTTCCCACAGAACTTGTACTCCTGTAATAACCAATTCGTGCTTTGAGAATGCTCACCACTAACGACGCCTAGCCTTTACTTGAACGAATTTGTAGCCTGCCCGAATAGCCCAGTCCCTTGTTCGGAAATATCTGAATAGCCTAGATTTTCCCTAAGCCTATATTGAAGTGGTGGTTGCCTAGCCTAGAACCTCCCCTAGATTTATATCCCAACTTGCCGCATCCTTGAGCCTTAGCCTATTATAGGGCCTAAAATCTAGGCAGGCGACCATGTTTGCAGCTATCTCTAAAACTACTGAATCGATTTTAACGATTTTTTTCTGAATATTGCTTATGTTAATAGGAATGGCCATTGCTTATGTCGATAAAATCGGTACGATAGTTTTTTAAACAAACAACCTGAAATTTTGGAAAAAGCTCAAAATTCATCCTACTTTGACGGCGGTACATGACGCCACCCTACACGAAGCTTCAAATTATCGCGTAGCGATGATTTTTAATATTACAACGGTTTCCTCCTTCCTCAACGACCTCAAACCTGCTTCAACACTCCTTACCTTCTAAAAATTATTTACGTGCGATTCAACACTTTGGGGCTGCTGAATTGACGCCTTGGCTGCTGGGGATGCTAAATTGACGCCTTGGCTGCTGGGGCTGCTAATTTGACGCCTTGACTGCTGGGGTCTTTGGCTGCCAACTTGACGATCATATTGCTGGCATAAAAAAGACTCAAATTGAATATTTTTTAAATAATGACCTTTTCTTCTGAAACACATTTTTGTATGATTATAATCTAACATTACAAAACTTCATTAGACACACAATTTGCAATTTTTACTCGTGAACCAATAAAGCGCGTTTGGGAGAGAGAGTGAAGATTTAAAAATGCCCTCTCATCGTTAAATTCTAGTATTAAGAAAACCAATAGCCTTAGTAGTCTTTTTACTTACTTCAATTTTTTATAATAATTAAACATCCAACAAATTACACAACGTCATATTAAAAACAATTACTTGTATATATGCATATCTTCACTACTCTAGCAGGAAACTATTCTCTAATGTAAATGGGTAGTCACCGTTTAAGTTGCTATTACAGTAGCCCGTGACAATATCGCCGCCCTTGCTACCGTATAATGCTTTGGTATACCATTAAGGCTAAAGCGCGCTTCGGAGGTACAGCGAAGATTCAAAATCCTTTCATCATTCTGAAATTATGATATAGTGATTGCGGTCAGAAAACAAACTTAAAAACTTGAATTAATTATTGATTGTGTCTACATTGATTTGTAATAATATTGTTGGGCTTGCTTTGTTGGTTGGGTTGTACTTAATTTCGTTGCTTGTTATTATTTGTGCTTCTTGTGTTAAAATTTTTTCAGCTGACGAAAGTAAGTATAGGCATAATGAGAGAGAATGAATGTGTGAAAGAATGTAAATAAAACTACTACCTAGGTTACAGTTCATAATTAATTTCGTTTCCGAGTGTGTTGGTCTCATGGTATCTAACGTAAATGAATGTATGTGTATTTAGATTTAAAAAAGTTAATGTGACTTTGCGGCCTGCGAAGGTCGGAAGAGCGGTTAATTTTTGCATATCATGTACATATTGTTGTAATTTCTCCTTAGCTGAATCAGAAATGAGCGTGTCGGCAGGGAGGTTGTTGGAGTTTTGGCCTTAAACGGCTTATTTATTTAAAATTAAAATAAGAATATTTGCCAAACAATAATTATAAGGCAGAGAAATTAATTTTAGCCAAAGGCTGTAATGAAAAAATCTAAATAAAAATAAATAGATGAGATAAAAAGGTCCTCTTCCGTTGACAGATGCTAGTTGAATCCTCTTCCTCTCACTCTTCCTCGCTCTCCTCCTCACTTCTTACATTTTCCGCCAACCAGTTTGGCATCTTCCTCTCGAGCGCCAAACCGCGCGAACCGCGCGGTTGAACTTATTAGTTCGACCAAAAGGCTTAGGATTTCCGTGGCAACGGGAATCATTACAATATGTATGTAGAGCAGTAGTAGAGGAAGGCGACACGCTCATTTTTTTCTCGAGGGTTCGTCCATAGCTTCTTTCCAGAACATCATGGGATTCCATCATGTATGTATGTACATACAATTTACAGACCCAGGAGCTATGCGTACAAGACGTGATGTACGTACAACATTTTCCCGAAAGTATAAACTTCCAGAACGACGAATAGTGCATCTCAAAATGAACATGTGTTGCCTCTATATCCAGGTCTGATGATGGTACCAGATACCATCACAGTCCGGGATTGAGGAAGCTTTTAATTTAAACTGTTAACAAAATTACAAAGTAGTTATTTTCAGCGCATTATTTTCTTGATTTAACATGCATTACGTACAGTAAGAGATAAAAGTGCGTTTACTCATAACACAAATATCCCTTTATCTGAGTATCTCAGGCTTAACTTTTGCTTAACGGTGATAAAATTGTGAATGAAGTGCCAGGCTGGAAACAACTTAATTGTGAATTGGTAGTAAATACGTAATAATATATCATGCGATAATATAAACAGCGCTGTGTTCTTCTTAGTACTTATGGAGATTAATGCATACTGTAGGTTTCAAACCTGGGAAGCATACGTGGTCAATGCTAATTAAAATGTTACAATCACATTTAATTATTGCAAAGGAAGATTGTTTACTCATTTTGGACAGTTTTTAGCAACATGAGCCCATTTGACTGTTTTGTAAGCTTTACATCTCACGGCTGAATCAGGTTCTGGTACACCACGTAAAGATTATCTCGACCAGGTTCGCAAATGAGCACATGTAAGTAAATGGTGTGGTTGCGCCAAAAAAACAGCCACATATCGTACTTCTGTGGTTCAAATTGGAGTGGGCAATGAAGTTGGTCGCCAAAATAATTAGAACGCATCTCGTATGTGTCTGATTGGGTAGTGAAATACTAGACTGTGAGTGATCTGAACTACCACTCCAACCTTTCTCATTCAAAATTTTTTCACTACTTTAATTAAAAGTTTACCTCAAAAACTAAGGTGCAGGGAGGTAGGTGCTATCTATAAATTGTTATAAATATGATAAATTATAATAAAAAAACAAAATCAAAATACCTTACCTGTATTGATGCCACATGTATGCCCTCCCCCAACTACACACACTCTCTCACTCAGACTCTCACACCGACTATATTATGATTTTGCCGCGTGGGCGGAGCTACCTCTTCCCATCCTCTACACTCACTCTCCCACCTTACACATAACCCTATAATAAATCTTGCCGTCCTAACTCACACGTCATCCCTTGCTATCATCTGCTTTCATAAGTGCCTGCTTCATATTCCAACCTGACTGTCTTCACCCTCTATTCTCTTCCATTGGTAAGAACCCTTTCTTGATTTCTCTGCTAATATTTTATTAGCTAATGCCGTTTGGCAGGACATAGAGGATAGCACCTATACCTATTTTATTTATTTGTATTTTCATTGGAACATTGTCAAGGAACATTGTCAGCAGACCCGGGATTTTGGGAACGGGACTGGTTATGGGAACGGGTTCAAGCTTGATGAAGGTATTTGTGTTCCCGTCGGGAACCGGGTACATCTTCGTTCCCATACCCGTTACATGCTTCACGTTCCCGGGAACTACGAATTCATCTAGCGGAGAAAAAAATACAAACCATGCACGGTTTGCTTCGTGAAAGTGTTCCGATTTGAAATAATAATTTTACGTACGTGGCTTCGCTTGAGCCGTTTCGTATTTTGTCAGTAGGCATCGCATAGTAGTGACTTCCACCTACTCTAACTTGCAAGATGAAAGTCATTGCAAAACGCAATGGTGGGAATCGTTTAAGCAATCTTCTTGCAGCTTTTTCGGCAACGCAGACTCTTAGTATAATGACCATTTTTAATAGTGCCTACATCTATTGTTGCATGGTACGCATGCATATATAAGTATTGTTAAATCAATAAAATGTGAAGAAAAAAATTGGATTACACTAAGTGCACTGGTCCCGGGAACGAGTCCGGGTTCAAGGGATTCGGGATCGGGATTGGGAGCAAATTTTATCTGATTCCGGGTTCGGGATCGGGTTTGAGATCAACGATTTAAACATATTTTATGTCTGGGATTTCGTACACCCGATCCCAGTATTTCGGGAACGGGTTCGGGTGTGAGTCCGAAAATATTGATAACCCGATTTTCGGGAATGGGATCAAACTTTTCGTTCCCACAAGTAGCTCTATTCGACATGAACCTTACAAAACTAATGAGGATATTTTCGATCAATTGCACTTGACCAGCTGATGGATTGAATCCGGCCTTCATGTATTCCGGCTCTTTTAACTTGGTTTTGGAGATCGACGGTGGAATCAACATTTGTCTATTACAATATTCAAAATAGTTGATCAAAAACAAATTATGTCTGAAATAATTAAGCTGTTATTTAAAGTATCAATACCTAACTGCAGAAACTAATTCAGGATCATCCATCGACACGTTAGTCTTATCCCAAATAGATATATTTTTATCTCCTCCTTGCTTTGTGAAGGAACTGCAGTCACAAGCAGGAGGCGTTTGGTTGACTATTGCGAGTCTTGCCAGTAACAATGAAAATGCGATAAGTGCAGTCAAAATCAAAATTCGGAAAAACGAACTCATTCCTGCTGCGGGTGATCGAAGGAAGTTCATATACTGAAATCTAGCATAGTGAGATTTGAGATTTGAAATCAAAGCTTTCCTAGCCGCCCTGGTTGTACGAACTTCCAATTGTTGTAAAATTCAGCTCACAGTAATAACACCCCCAAATTCAATAGGGTAGCTTCCGGGAGTCAATATACCAGTGATTATTGGACTCATAAACTTCAGCAAGGAAAGTATCACATAAGCAGGATGTTTAATGCATAGTCGGCCAACACGATATTCGGCAGATAGATTTCTACACAACCGTAAGATAAATGCTGCACCATTCATGTGCTGTAGTATAGCCGCTGATTTGAATGATCTAATGACTTTGTCATTGATTGTGCGAAGTGTTTTTTTTACTAGCACTGCACGCCAGCTATTGCTGGCACGGTAAACTATTTGGCAGCCAAAGGAGACCAGCAGCCAAAGGATACGAGCGTCGAATGTAGCGATGGCATTGACAACATCGGCCAATGAGAATGTGTCGGCCATCGGCTCACGAAATCCGACCGATGACGTGATGCTAAAGCCTGCCACAGCTATGACAGCAATGCACGCATCTAAGCCGCGATTCAAAATCCACAAGCGCGCTAAACTAAGCTAAGCTAAACCATTACGTATATTCATTCTTCATTCGTGTCATTCGTAGCTTCACATCAACTTCCATTCAATTGCGTTCTGCAGAATTTCTGAAATTTCGCTGATTATCGCAGAGTTACTCGCGATTAATTATTGTGATTTTGTAAAGCCTAGAATTTGAGTTGAGAATTTGAGCTGTGAATTTGATAGATTTGTGTTGATAATTTCAGTTTAGAATTTGAGCTGGGAATTTGAGTTTAGATTTATGTTGATAATTTGAGTTCACATTTGTGTTAAGAATTTGAGTTGAGAATTTGAGTTGAGAATTTGAGTTGAGAATTTGAGTTGAGAATTTTGGGACTGTGGAAGTTGGAGGAATGTTCAACTACTTGACGGAAACAAGCCTTGAAACCGATTATAGTTATGCTACCCTAACATACAGAACAACCGTAACAACAGAGCTATTGACCCTCTACCGGTTCAATGTACTGGAAAATATCGACAAGAATATAGGACGAATTTTGGGTGCAACGCATTTCATTATTGGTAATTAGTTCATTATTTAAACGTTTCTGTATTTACACGCAAATAAACGCGTAATATGTAATTGTACTCGTTTAATTGTCGATAGTAAAAGGTATTCATGCACTTTTTCTTCATTGAAAACTAAATAGTTATCTAACTTTAACATATCACAGGTGTTGAATGGGGAACTGATTCCCTTTTTTCAATGAAGTGGAAATCAGCTAACAACGCATTTTTGGGTTCATCAATTGGTTCAGTTAACGTGGCCTTCAGTTCACCAAAGTTCGCTGGAGAAATTGAATCATCTTATCAATCCCTCAAGAAGGCTCTGGCCAAAACCAGTGATCTTGAAGTGAGTGTCTACGGAAATTTAGCACTGGGGAAAACATCTCTGAAATCCATTGAAGACATTGAAGATTACATGAGTAAGGTCCCAGAGCTAGCAAAATCCTTAAACGGAGGCAAAGGTACACCTGTGAAATTCATTGCTATTTCACTAGATAAATTGGACAAGTTGAAAAATACTGGGAAGAACTTTAATAAAAAAAGCAATGACAAATGAAATTGGAAATTCTACAAGCGTTGAAGAAGTCATTATGCATATTTTACACAGCAAGATGAAAAATGAATATCAGGAACAACAAGATATTCTACGAAAACTCCAGCAATAACATTCCAAGGCAACGTCATTTGAAGACATATTCCCAACCGATTATGCTGACCATCTGAAGAATAAAATCGAAAGATTTCAACAAGTTTGTAAGATTTTCACAATTGAAATGAAGTATTTACTCAAGTCTTCCCGAAGTTCCTCCACCGATGTTATGCAAAAGTACTACAGTATTCAACAGAAATACTTTAAAAATACTAATTGACCATCGATTCTTACAGAAATTAATCAAGATGTTGCAAAATATAACGAAAAGATTGGTACTGTCATGTGGCTTTCCAAATTTGGAATCCACATTCTAAAGACGACTGAAGTGTTTGAAGCAGTTCGAATTGAAAATCAAAGAGAATGGAATGTGCACGTCTTCGTTACTACAACCCAGATCAAGTTATTGATGGAGAGTTTGTGGTATGACCGTCTTGAGGCATTTGTTCACGCGAATGGATTTAATGTTTACGTTGATTGTGACCTCACAGAAGTATACCACAGCTCATGCAAAGGATTCATCCGAAGGTTAAATCATGGTGCAGTTTTGCACAAATACAATCAATATAGATATTAGTACTGGTTCCAGACTTGTTTTACAAGACCTACAAGTATGTTGTAGTTTCTAATTAGATAAATCAATTTTATCTAATTTGAATAATTCTTTGATTGATTTTATTTCCCTTTGATTGACATAATTTCAATGATCAAGTACCCAAAGTGAAAATGTGTGCTTATTAGTATTTCTATAATGTATTTACCGAAGTAAGTTTTATAGATAAGATATTACTTTCCCTGTTTATGTTAATTATCCAACTATCAAAATCAGACAATCACTACTTTAAATGTTTTTTCGTGTATTATAATAATTTTAACTAATCTTGTATTTGCATGTTTTGCTTACACAGCATGAATGAAATGGTAAAAATGAAGTACTTTTCGTGAATACGGAGTACTACTTTTCAAACGGTGTGTACTCCCTGCTTCGTGGTAATTTTGAGGGACCAGCCTCCTCTTGAGAATCCCCACGATCTTCTGGATCAGTATTTAGTATTTCAATATTGTCACCATCAGAAGCTATTGCCGCTAACTGTAAAACGAATGATTTGAAATGTATACAAATTTACATTTGTGGCACACGCACATTTTAAATTTTACTTAATTTCATTTTTGCATTCCTATTTATTGCCAACTCAAATTGTAACTCACCGTCCCAATATAGCTGTTCTAGCCTGTAGTTTAAAAATAAAGTTAACATATATAAACGTGTAAATCCGGAAATTAAATATAACACTAAATTGCATTACTTTTTCACATGTCCAACATTTCGTTTCCATGAGTCTGCAGTGTATGTTTGTAAAATGTTTTTGGCTCGAATTATATTTGCTTCCAAATTTTGATCAGTATTTTGTTCACGTAGCAAGCTGGATCATAACATTTATTTAACTATTGTATTGGTTTACAATTGCATATAGTGCATTACCGTTTCACATCGGACCATACCAATTCTGAAACAAAATAAATCTTGATTATCGAGCGGTAAGGTAGGACAGTATCTAAAATTTTTATTTATATATATACCGTATACATTTATATATATTATGTATTACCGATAGGATTTAACAGTTGTACGGGGGCATCCTTATTACCTGCGATGAGAGAGAATACGAATAAGATCTTAATATTGAATTACAAAGTGTTTTACCTTATGGCCATGGTTTCTTATTAGGTCATCAATGCGAAAATGTGGTTCTTCAGATTTTAATTTTTTAACTAGATCATCTAGTTCGAATTTTCTAAGTGACGTGAGTTCTGGCCATTGTTTTCCGTTTTGTTTTTGTGTTGTTCGCCAATCTAGAAGGGCTTGCTTTCGGTTACTTACTGACGGTGCTGTACTTACGGAATGATCTGGTTTAAACAAGACTAATTAGAATTTGCTTAGAAACAAATTTGGAAATTTAAAAGGGATTACAAGGTGCATTGTCAATGACTATAATGTGAGGTCCCAGTCCTTCCAAAGTTTTCATTAGTCGCTGAAACCATTTCATGTAGCTTTCGTAATTAATGTTATCATGGTAGTCTCCGGCGGCACCTTTCTTACTCACAGCGTATACGTCCATCATACCATCAACGTATCCATTTTCACCACCTAACAAGTTGAGGTGTTGTAATGATCTTTGGCTTTTAAATAAGCTAAATAGACCATACTAATTACAAATTTAATCCTCTTTGGCAGTACGTTGTTCCAGTGCTCAATTCAACCCCTACTACCCCACCAATTTTTGATGTGTACGACTGCAGTTATTATAAGCAAGTGCATACAATTTGGATGTGCGTATTTACTGTAATTCTAGTCATTGTGAGCATTTTAGTTGGCTGCCTCATGTACTCAGTCTGGTGCACTTGAGATTCTTTCCCATAGTCCCTCGGTTTCAGCTTTGTATTGTTGTAGTGTTCTTACTTATGTTGTAAGCTTAGTATTCACACCCGTTTAATCTGGCATGTCCATGCACGGATTATTTTAGTTTGAGAAGTTTGATTATTGAAATAATGATAAATTCATAATTAATTTTGTTCGTTTGAATAAATTGAGAAAACATTACGAATTTGTCATCAATTGTATAATGCTACTGACCGTTGTCATAGTTACTGTAAGTTTTTCATTAATGTTATTTAGAGCTACTTGTGGGAACGAAAAGTTTGATCCCATTCCCGAACCCGAAAATCGGGTCATCAATATTTTCGGACTCACACCCGAATCCGTTCCCGAAATACTGGGATCGGGTGTACGAAATCCCAGATATAAAATATGTTTAAATCGTTGATCTCAAACCCGATCCCGAACCCGGAATCAGATAAAATTTGCTCCCAATCCCGAATCCCTTGAACCCGGACTCGTTCCCGGGACCAGTGCACTTAGTGTAATACAATTTTTTTCTTCACATTTTATTGATTTAACAATACTTATATATGCATACGTACCATGCAACAATAGATGTAGGCACTATTAAAAATGGTCATTATACTAAGAGTCTGCGTTGCCGAAAAAGCTGCAAGAAGATTGCTTAAACGATTCCCACCATTGCGTTTTGCAATGACTTTCATCTTGCAAGTTAGAGTAGGTGGAAGTCACTACTATGCGATCCCAGTCAACAATGTGAAGTTGGGCCAATACTGGTATTCTGTCGGTGGTTGAGTGCACGTTTTGTCCGCCGGCGGGGCACCGTTTCGATATCGGTGCTGCCAACACTACGCCAAACTATGACCGGCACTCTGCCGTTTAAAGCCTAAATAATTTATTTTAATTATTTTTTGCAATCATAATTAATAAAATTATGGTTCAAATTTAAAAACACTTGAACTAAAAGTTGATAAGATCACGTATTTGATTTATTCTCATGTAACAAAGGAATACATACATACTTATCGTTGCTACTTGAACAACTGAATGGAAAAATACAACATTTGTGATTAAAATCGGTTGAGTTTAAAATTAGTTGCCGATTTTCTACTCGAACTATTTTTATTCCTAATAAACTACTGTTACATGGATAATCAAAAAACTCGGAAACGAACTCTAAAGGTTTACATCTATACAATGTACAATCTGAGTTTTTGCGACATTTTTTAACTACAATGAACATGCCGGTAGGCGTTAAAAAACAATTATTTCCTGCTGGGGTTTCATTACAAACAATAGAGGAACTGAAAATAGATGTATCTGACTTTGATTGCAAAAGATTCCCATTTCTACATTCTTCTTGTTCAGTTAATCTGTTTACAATTTGTTCTAAGTATTTGTTCCTGCCTCTTAAATATCTTTTTAATGTAGACATAAAGTTTTCAAAGGGAAATGCACTACAATCCTCAATATTTGAAAATATGTCGGCATCATCACACAAATGCAGTAGTGAATGAACATTATACACTAAGAATTCATTGCCGTAAATTTCAACTACAGTTTTTACAAAACTTTGCAAGTTATCTTTTACAAATTGACACCAGGGACCCTTAGCTTTGCCTGACAATAGTATATATATGCTGGTACTAAATAGGAGAAAATTGTGGTATCTTTTTTTGGAAATCAAAGTACGTAAAACTATTGGACCGGTATACAACAAAAATAAACGCAACTCAGTTGCTTTCCAATGATCAATTTCACGTAATGACCGGTTTTTCCTCACAAACTCTTTAGGAATAAATTTCGAAAGTGATATTAGTTGAACGGATACTCTTTCAATAGTTCCACTGGGTAGACGATTAGGTAATGTACCCCTAAGCCATGTATAGATAAGCTTTCGCATAACACCAAGACAACATAGATGCATGTAATCAAGTGTGACCTGTCGCACTAATCCAAGTCGTAGATTTATAAGAGGACTTGTATCAACATGGTGGGCAGCATCAATTTTTGAAATGAAATCAGCGTCTGTTCTGATTGTAGCATCAAATTTTGTGTAAATTACTCTTCCTAACCACGTACCCCTTTGCACACAACGGTCACATCCGTTATAAGCATTGTAACCAACAGTTTGTTTTATAAAATTTCGTGCTGGAGCGTCTGCTACAACTTTACTTATTCTAAAATCAAAATGGTTATTGTGAATATTTACACCAGATAACTCCATTTCTTGCACATCTAAAATGAACTGATCAAAAAACTCTACACATGGAGGTTTTTCATGACCAAAATAAATTGCAATTACAAAAGGGGTTTTATCAATTGCCTGATCACAATATCCTAATAATGGCCAAAATTGAGCTTTACTGCTCCTTGCTATAGGCATTCCATCGATGCCTATAGTAACTGTTATTGTGGTGTCAGGAAGTAAATCCTGACAAAAAACTACTTCAGGGAGTTTGACCGCATGATATCCTTTATCTAATCTTTTGAACATACCCGAAAATCCAAAATAGTAAAATTTTCCGTTTCCCATTGTGGAAATATTTTTAGTATTGTTACCTGATTTTAAAAGTGTTCGGGAATCTTGAGGTAAAGTAGCCAACGAAAATTTTTCTTTAACCAAGCAAAGCAGCGCGTCTAAAGCTACATGTGAAATGTTATAATTTAGGGACCATTGTGCCAAATTTTCCATAAAATTCAAGTCATCACTGTCAGATTGTGCTTGGCTTTCACACGAAGTGTAATTAAACTCAGAGGAAACAATGTCACTTTCTGGATACGTATGGTTTGATTCACTTACACTTACAGAACTAGCACAGTCACTAAAAATACAATTATTTTCGCCCTGAGATGATTCCCCAGCAGCACTAACTTCAGGCTCTTGAGTTAATAATTCTATTTCTTGCATTAATTTTTCAACTTGTTTCTTTCTCTTTCTTCTTCTGCTCCTTGCTGATATAGTGTCCATCTTACTAACAAGGTTCAACCTAAATTATTGAGAAGTGTTTTAATATTTTTGGAGAAAATGTTTTAAAAATTATAAATGTAGCTCAGCAACTGCAGTGGCACATTACGCTAGATTTATTTATTGGCATTATGCAATTTATTTACATATTTTAGCCAAAGTTTTCCCTTTCCCGTTATGTTGGAGCTACATAAGTTGTTACATTTAACTGACCATAAGAATTCCCAGTTAATTGCAAATATATTTAATAGTTGGGTTCTACAATTTTGGATAATATACAATTTCTGGAAATTCATATAGGCAATCCCATTAAAAATATATTTGTTGTACCCCTTTCTGACGAAATACTTTGGCACAATATATAAAATAAAAATAATCAGTATTGCAATGGCCCTGGAAATCAATTATACCTGTAGTAATAATCCAGCAAAGTTTCAGAAAAAAGCATTTAACATTCAATTTGGTTTGTTATGTATATTTTACAGTACTATTTATTTACCTATAATCATGGAAAACTTATTTAATTTCGCTTCTTTCTTCCACCGTCTCGATCAGAGCTGCCCCGAAACCATCGTCCGCAACGTAATTCAACATCATTTTCTGTCACATCATGTGCCTTTGCGACAGCACCTAATTCAACAATAGCACTCGGCATTACAAAATGCTTCTTCCAAGATTTATTTAAAAAATTGCGGTTTTTACTAGAACAACCACGCAATTGGACTGAATATTTATAATTAATTTAATTAATTAAAATAATTGTTGGAATTCACAAGTTAATTCAATATTTACCAATAAGAATAGTACATATTTTCATTTCCCTAAACGCTAACTTTGGAGTAGATCCTTTCTTGTTAGATGATCCACTAAAGTTGATTTGCAACGAAAATGTATGAGCAAAAATTCTAGATAGCAGACGGCTGACGTGATGCTTCAAATCCTTTCCTCCAACTGTCTCACACCAGTTGAACTAAAATACATAAGCAGGGATTTAATTGAGTAAATATTTAGTCTCTTCAGGTAAAGCGAAATTATAGAAAGTATGTCACTTACAAATGTAGAACTGTCTACAGCTTTAGCTAAAATATTTTCAGCTTCCTGTAGGTCCACCTGGTTTTTAATTGGTAAACTGATTGGACAACGTGTTTCTTCGACTGCAGACTGCTTTGCAATTGCGCTTTTAATTATTAAAAGTTCTGTCTTAACCTCCTGGACTTCATTTAAAATTACCCGCTGGAATCCTTTAAAAATTTACATGTAATTAGTAAATATTTCGGAATGCTTCAATAAATATTAATGGGTTTTCAAATATTGATTTCATAAACAGTGAGGGCACCATTGGCTAAAAAGCTTACGCTTGAATTCCTGTAAGAAGGAGTTCCACCTGCAGTTAGCATCATCCTCACTTTGTGTCAGACCTGTCTGAAGAACACTTGCTGGTTCGCGTTCTGTTTCAAAAATAATGGAAGAGATATCTGGCTGATCCGATGACTCTGAAAAACAAGCATTTTAAAAATATTTTTTGGGAATGACCGAAGTTGAAATGTGTAGTGACATTAGCTATATAAATTATTCCATAAAATAGTTCAATAAAATATTGTGTTCAATTGGTGTCTGCTATTGTCAATAAAACTAATTGTGAGGAATAAAATGTTATTACATTAGTTGAAATAAAATGTAACTCTAGTAACATTTGAACCATTTTTAACTTAAGAACTAAAACCTTTACTTACTTGGTCGATTTTCATGAATCAAATTACCAACGTTGTCAACAAGAGTAATTTTCGTTTGATATGAATTTTCAGGCAAATTTGGTGCTGCAATTTTAGCAATTTTATAATAAACATTCCCTCATTTTTGGCATACATTACAATAATATTTTGAAATAAAAATTCGCACGCAAATCTGGGTTATGATGTAGAGGCTCTAATAAAGCCACTGTTGAACTAGTTCCTTCCAACCCTGAGTTTTCTGACTTTTCGGAGTCACTTAATTTCTGCAATTGAACTTTCCTCTTCTTTTGTTTCTTAGTCGGAGCAATTTCTGGTGAAAACAATACTTTTTTCTGTACTTTACGGCGTTTCCTCCTGGAGACATCAATTTCCGAGTTGGATTCGTCACTGCTGTCGATGTTCGACGTAAATTGGTATTTAGTCGCTTTTTTGCAAGCTTCTAAAAAACTTGCTAGAAATAGTAATTATATAGATATTGACACATTAAAATTCAAGCAAGCCATTCATAATATTTAGACGCTAATAACTGAAATTGCTCCATGAATAAATCTTACCTAGAGTGCATTTGATCTCTACTGGATGTGATTTCCATGAATCTAAAGGTTTTGATAATGGATTTCTTCGTAATCCCAAGACCTTGGGCCCAATTTGCATAGGGAATTTGCACGTATTCGTACAATGATTCACCCAGCCTGCAGGCACCGCTTCACACGTACCTTCTTCAACGAACTGTACAACACAGAAATTACCTGCCATTCCTAATTAATTAAATGATATACAATATAGCATCTTAATAAATAAGTTACACCAATCGAATAAGCTAAGTTTTCCTGCCAATAAATATATATTGACTAATAATAATGAACTTACTGTCAGTCCTGGAATTATTATTGAAACACTCGAGTGATACAACATTCACAGCGGTACAACATCATCTACTGTTTATGCAACCATTTTGATTTCAGTGATCATGCCGACTGTTGTCAGAAGTTTAAACCGGGATGATACATGCGATTATAAATGGCAATGCGCATGAGTTCTTTCGGTTTATAGATGTTCAAATATTTGGTTAGGGCCGATGCAGGATCGGCACTGGCAACCAGTATAGCGTAGGTTACAGATATAAATTTTATGCACGCTTCGTGACCACCTCGGTCCGGCAATAACTCAGCACGCTTTGCCTGCATTGTGCCTTTCCGTCTCTACGCCGGTAATACAGTGTGTTGGCCCAGTTCATTTTGTGCAGCGATTGTTGACTGGGATGCCTACTGACAAAATACGAAACGGCTCAAGCGAAGCCACGTACGTAAAATTATTATTTCAAATCGGAACACTTTCACGAAGCAAACCGTGCATGGTTTGTATTTTTTTCTCCGCTAGATGAATTCGTAGTTCCCGGGAACGTGAAGCATGTAACGGGTATGGGAACGAAGATGTACCCGGTTCCCGACGGGAACACAAATACCTTCATCAAGCTTGAACCCGTTCCCATAACCAGTCCCGTTCCCAAAATCCCGGGTCTGCTGACAATGTTCCTGAACCTGGTCCCAAAGAATTTGGGAACATTAATTTGACACCCGAACTCGTTCCCGATCCCGAACCCAATTCCCGGGTGTATCCCGATCCCAGAAGTAGCTCTAATGTTATTGGCTAATGTAAGCATTTTCGTTCCAGGTTCTTGCGTAATCGCGTACTTCAGGAAGTACTTAAATGAGCTCTATTTATTTTCTTAATTCAAACTCCATGAATGTAATTATTCGTAAGTCACCCCCGGCCACACGTACCCCAACGAAATTTCATCGGACCAACCGTTACCCCCGAAAATTCCTTTAAAATAAATAAGAACAGCATCAAGAAGTTTGAGGTGCACTGATGCGGCTAGTTGGGGTGGCCAGGGTTAAGTTGACTTTGATTCCATATGCATGTTCCCATGCTTTTCATTATGTATAGGTACACGAAGTAAACGCACAATTTTGAGTACACAGTACTCACCGACACATCGGTAAGCCCTGTGGCACTTGCTGTGGACTTTATTGTAAGTGCCAGCCTCATTATAAAAATATCTACTCTATGGTTGTCTAACAAATATCTGAAGCCCGAGAACGTAGCTTTACACGTAGCATGCTGACACGGGACCGTATTGATGACGTAAGATTCCTTGTGGAATGTTTCGTTACAGGAGTGACATTCGAAAGAGATTAAGTTGTTGTCATGATCAAAGGTTGTTTCAATACTTGCAACACCATGGGCGTCTCGTTGGTGGAATCTAAAGCTTTCTTTGGGTAAACTGTCGCAGATTAATACGGCAATGACTTTTTAATCCACTGATATTATGCCAGCGCTTGGTGTGATTGATTAATTGCGGGATGGAACCATACCTTGCTAGGCACTCCTTGCATGGAATGTGCTGCTTTCCATTGTGTAGCTCTACTTGATAATCAAAATTAGCACGTTTTTAAGAACCAATTTGTGGTTAGGGCACAATTTTTATCTCTAACTTTGGTAACTTTGTGAACCACACGGTTGGGTTTTTGCACGACGGATCGATTGTCAGATTCTCCGAATGCTGTTAAACTGTTTAAGGAGTAAACTTGTTTCGGAGATGCGATTTTGGAATAATTATTTGAGGCTTCTAAGTCGTTCTCTCCTGTAATTTTATTGAAATCTTCTGTAAGAAAAACGGGGGACACAAGCAGGGAAAGCTGAACAAAAACAAAGACGTCGTCAAGAGCGCTACACCAAAAACATGTCAACTGTCTGTGCCATAACATATAAACTCAAATTTGTTAAAACAGCACATAATATTCATATATGTATGCTTTCTGTGTTTCTCAGATTTTATTACAGGACATTAGCTGTGGCTGAGTAACTGCAGAGTAATAGAAAATTCTGGGGGCGGGAAATTTGGCGGTTTCTCGAGATGTACCACCACAAATCTTCATGCTGAGTTCAGGGAGACCATTTGCATTGAAATCTTGTCCTCGCGGAAGAAAAATTATGAGGAACTTTCTGTTCCGAGTTTGAACCAACGTCCCGCAACACCAACACCAGTCTACTTCCCAAAGAAGCAAACACTTCACGACGTGGTCGACTTCGATGAGGATGATGATGGTGGTGGATCTGTCTTTGACCACAACGAGCCAGTTCCAGTCTCAGTAGCGTCAAGTTTAGATACCCCAAACAATTCTCCCCTACACGACTCAATGGAGTCGAGCTTATACGGAAGGAATAAGCCCGGATGTTTCCCAATCATTTCGAGGCGAGGTCCAAAATTATCAGAATCTGAGAGTGAAGATGATGAAATGACTAACCCAGCTAACTGGAAATCCGAAAAGAACGAACCCCTCCTCCAACAAGGGGCCGAAGAAATGATATTAATGCCACGGGGACTAGGAAGCGAGTAAGCTCCCGGTCCCCTCACGATATTTCTCAGAAGAAATCAATTACACATAGCCCTAGCCCCCTGACGGTTCCAACACCTGGTGAGTGTATCATAATTTCCTGGTCATTTTCAATAACTTCGATGAATAGCGACTTTTATGTAGCGGAACAAGGTTGTGAGAGGATTGGTTCAACTGGATTTTAAAAATTGAAACGGTTAAACAAACAGGTTCAACCACCAGATCGTCGAGATCACGAGGACGAAACGCTCTTCGTTTGAGTTCCTCCTCCTCTTCTCCTGATGATTCCGCGCCTCCTCCAACGCCATGTCCTGTAATTGAAGGTCGATCCACTCCCGTTAGTGTGGATGAAGGGAAGTGTCATCAAGAGCTGAAAGATATTAAAGAGCCACTAACACCTCTAACGCCCAGAAATACACGGAGTAGGATCGCCAACAAGAAAATATATTCTCCGCCAAAAACACCCTCACCCAGATGTTCAGCGGAACGAAGTACACCTCCAACAAGAACCACACGTTGTCGTGTTAGGTCTCCTTCCCCTTTCACACCCCCACCCACACCACAGGTCATTAGATCTAGTTCCCCTGCCCTGATCGCACCCAAAAAGTCTAAAATCAAGAAGGAAAAAGGTACGTCCTACAATGAGGAAAATACTCCGCTACCGGGACCCAGTAACCAGCTTGTTGCGTATAACCCGCCAATCCCTACCGACAAGGATCTGGTGGAAAGGAATTCGGAGAAGGTAAGAATTGCAGATGTTGTGACACAAGAAACCACAAGACAATTTATTCTAGTTTGCGGGTTCGGATCTTAGCTTCAGTGAGTTATGGGATTTTTTTGGTTACAGCTGGAGTTCGTCACGCCAAGAACGATAAAAAGTGTAACCATGTATAACATAATGTGTGTTTATGATGTAACAATGATTCCATACTTGCAACTTCGTGGTAAAATTCAATTCGAGTTCAACTCCATGTTCCTTGGATGTCAAACGCATTCATTCCAACTCAGTTCGCTGTACAAATTACAAATATGACGTTCACTCTAGTTCACTGTTATTTGTTTTGCAGCTCATTCAGTTCAGTTCAAATTAGTTTTGCAATTATATCAGTTCAGTTCAAGTTCAGTTAAATCAGTTAGTCGTTCAATTCAGCTCATAAAGATAAATCGCAGTACAGATAGTAAAAGCACATCATAGACAACAAACCCGATAAACTTGTGGTATTTGCAGGTGGGAAGATGGAGTCAAATAAATTATCGGTTATTACGTTCTATTATTTCCTGAAGTTCAACTAAGTTCAGTTCAACGATTTGCTATACTTATCGTTAGTAATTCAAGTTCATTTAAAGTAAAAAATAGTTCCGTTCACGTTTAGGCATTTATTCTATTAATTTATTTCCGTTCATTCATGTTCACTCAAAATGTTAACTATTTTTGAAAAGTTCAGTTCAGGAACTAGTTCACTGAACGAACTTGTTGCAAGAATGAATGATTCACGCAAAAAACTAGCTTTATTGAATGAGTGCTGTGGTAGTATGAGAATGAGAGCAGGTAGATCAATGTGTCAATGTGAAATGATTAGTGTTCCGGTGAGTGAAGCGACCTTTGCTAACAAACGGGGAAAGTGAGACTTTTAATAAGCTCAAAATATAACAATTTACAAAATAGACCGAATTAGGTATGAGACAGCAGGGTGCCCAGAAGTCCTGATTTGAACCAGGGTCACCTGATGACCTGATGAGCTTGAATTTAGTCCTGATTTCACAGTATTTATAGCTTACAAAAATATCACTTTGTTGCATTTTGGGGCAAAGCGTTATGGCATCATAAATTATAAATTATAAATTATAATACTAATATAAACTACATATGAATCTAAATGCTGCTCTGCGTGTACCATTGTTTAATTTTGAACGTTTTTTATTTCGCACTGTTCAAAACTGAAGTTGTACGGAACAGTTCTGCAGCGTTCACTTGCAAGTACCAATAACAGTTAATTCAACTAGATGCAGTAAAACACATTTTTGCAACTCTACACGCCAACGGCCATACCACGTTGAAATCACCAGTTCTCCTCCGATCACTGAAATTAAGCAACGTTGGGCCCGGTAAGTAGGGTATGTCGATTTGAAAATGCCCGGCATTTTGGGCAACTCGCCCGCCCAAAATGCCCTGGCATTTTGGGCATTTTCATTTCAGGGCGAGGGCGGCATAATAGGGCATATTGGGCATTTTCATCGAGGACAAATTGGGCATTTTGGGCAGAATCGTGGAATATATTAGCACAATCTATACAATTTGACAATGGATTTGAAAATTTCTTTGTAATTTTGGAGAAAAAGCGTTCGAAATTATTTTGAAAATTTTATTCTGTATGTCATTATTTTGACGAAGTTAATTCAACCGGTGATGAAATACGTTTGGATACCATAGGTCACATTGAACATTACAATTTGTAAAACTCATGTACACGATACGGCTGTAAATTAAAATCTTCCAGGAACTATTTTTCCAAACTGCAGACGATGTAAAATGAACTTCCACCATCCTGGGAATATTCAAATACCCCTATGCATGTATGTACATATATTACTGTGATCAGAAATGTCTTTTCGGTTAAAATTTGAACTCATACGGTAATTATTTTATACACCATAAAACTACAAACAACAATATTTGGAGGATCTGTATGGAGGATGTATATTGGTTTCTACTCGAGCCATTTTTGGTTGATCGTTGCAAACTGCAGACATTAGTGATGTAGAATAAAATGAGTATAAAATTCAGCTTCATCACCCATTTAAATTTTGACTGATCCATTACCATCAGATTTTTACTTTAGGAGTTCGTACTTCAAAAGAAATTAGTTCTTCTGCCCGCCCGTCAGTGACGCATATGTAAATTTATTTCATATTATTGTTTACATAGAAATTTATTTTAATAGGAGTGATAAATGATATCACCTCATGTCAATGAAATTAAATTGATTTGAGTGTTTTTGCCATTAAAATATACGCGAAGAAGCGAATATATAAACAGACATTCACATTTGTAACTTTTCCTTGGCTGCTCTTTCATGCATTTGGATGGATATTCTGAATATATGCTGGTAATCCAATTTTAGTCCGTGAAAATGCCCAAAATGCCCAACTTGCCCTGCCCAAAATGCCCAAAATCAGGGCATTTTCAAAATCTGCCCACATGCCCAGTTTTTGGGCATGTGGGCAGGCATTTTGGGCATTTTCAGCTGGGCGGGCAAATACTGCAGGGCATTTTCAATCGACATACCCTACCGGTAAGTACTTGGATGGGTGACCGCTTGGGAACCCCGTTAAACGCAGGGACGGGAATTCGAATTCGAATCGGAATTAGAATCGGAATTATATTCAAAAAATGCGGGTATCTGAATCGATATTAGAATCGGAAAACAATTCGCCACGGTATTTGTATCCGAAATTGGATTAGAATAAAAACAAGGGTATTCGAATCGGTATTCGAATATTTTTTAACGAATTCCGTTTCCAATAAAGTATCGATTTCATTGGGTTTTATACTGTCACGTGCGAGAAAACGTTCATAGGAAGCATTTTTGGAAAGCCGCACACATCCTTATAAATTAATGGCCACTTCATGAAGTCTGTGGCTATTAAAATTGCGCGCGCTACTGTTAAAATAAGCGCGGAATATTTAGGCATAAGTCTGCACGACTGGGATTGATTTGTAAGCCGTTTGGCCTCTACACTCACACTACCACCTACCCAAGTAATTGTTCCTGTGAAGCACAGGGCTGCTACTAGTGCAATTATAAAACCCAAAGGGCAAGTAACGAACGTTTGGTAAATGAAAAGTGTATGGTTGGTAATGGGCAGTGATTTATAGCCCGTTTTGTAAAATTTCCTACAAATAGGGTGAGATAGCCGCATGGTGTCGGTCTTACAGGACGATTAAAAGAATCAAGTTTCTTCTTTCTTAAATCTTGTTCTCATCATGGGGATGCGTACAACTAATTCCGTTGAAGTGCATTTTAGTTAAATATTATTTATATATATTATAGTTACACATATATTATGTGTTATCAAACAAATCGATTTGCCAATATATACTGTCAGAAGAAACTAACCGGAAAAGTAGTTAGACAGGTAAACAGATTACTCCGAATTTTTTAAAAATGTTATTGGACCAATCTTTGTATTTCTAGTAACTGAAATTTCAGTTGAGCGTGTGTTTTCTGCGATTAAATTTATATTAAATGATTGCGTGGTAATGTATTGATGGAAAAACGCTTAATGTGTTATGTATCGCTTATTTTTTTTGCGATTAAATTGTTCTTTTGAATAAATTCCCATTTTTTGTACGAATATCCGAAAAGTATTTGAATCGGAATTCAAATTCAGCAAGTATTATAAAAAATAATTAAAATTGAAATCGAAACTAGAAAGTATTCGAATCCGAATTTAAATCCGTATTTTTCCGATATCCCGTCCCTGGTTAAACGTTTAGTTGAAGGTTTTTTAAGAAGTTGCTTTTAAAGGAGATGTGCCCAGGTCTGTGTACGTGCCCAGGTTTGTCCCCTAAAAAAGCAACCTATATGCTTTTTTAAGAAGTTGCTTTTAAAGGAGATGTGCCCAGGTCTGTGTACGTGCCCAGGTTTTTAAGAAGTTGCTTTTAAAGGAGATGTGCCCAGGTCTGTGTACGTGCCCAGGTTTGTCCCCTAAAAAAGCAACCTATATGCTTTTACCCATACCTCAAAAAGTGACTTTCTCAGATAACTCTTGAACCAAAAATCGTACTTGGAATGTCAAAAGCTTAAAGCCAATGGGAATGCAAGGCGAATCTCCTTGAATTTTTGAGAAGTTGCTTTTAAAGGCTACGTGCCCAGGTCTATGTGCATGCCCAAGTCTGTCCAGAATCCCTAAAAAAGCAACCTCTATGCTTTCACCCATACCTCAAAAAGTATCTTTTCCTGATATCTCCTGACCAACTTGATGTAATTCCACTATCAAAAGCTTAAAGTCAATGGGAGATCATTGCGAACCTCCATGAATATTTATGTTCGCGTAACCCTTAAATTTTAGGAGCCCTTCGCAAAAATAAACAAAAATTGGAGGCAAATGACGAATTTAAGTTGCATGGTGACCGTTCATTTAACGTTGGAAAATATTTGAAGGTGTTCCACTAATCAGAAATGCATGAAATTGTATCGTAAGACGCTTTTCATAACTAGGATGTTGCTATAAAATTTTGGTGCTGTGATCTTTAAGGGATCACCCCTTAAATATTAGTTGAATCCTTAAGTTGGATTACCGGTCACTTATGTACATGACATGTTGAGCATACCAGTTCTTTTTTTCTTTCATTCGTGCAAAAAAAATGCGTCGATTTTTATTTTTAAGAATAATATTCTTAAAAATTTGTAATTAAATTTTTTAAGGTTTAAATTTTGCACGAATGCAAGAAAACAATGAATCGCTATTCTTTTTTGTTTACTTTGGCAGGTTTAAATTATAGTAACCAAGTGTTAACACAACTTAGTCCTGTCCAAGTCAACGAAAAATAATGCCGTTTTAGAGTACAAAAAAAGAAAAAACAGAAATTAAATACCGCAATGCTAAACAAGTTACCAAATGGTTAATTCGAATAAATTAACTTTTTTTGTCTACGCCTTTGAATATTTAGTACAGTGTGCTAATACAATCAGTGATCTTTTAACCACCATGTGTAAATTCTAACTTTGGGTAAGAGAGTAAGTAAAGTATAAGATTAACTTGGGGTCCATTAACACATGTCCGATATTAATTAAAATGATGTAGCTATCACACATTAGATGGTTTAAAAGGTTTTTGCCCTTTCGTGGTTAAAAATCAAGTAAATAATCAATTTTTGTAAGCCAAGTTTGAATGTTCCGCGTAAACAAAAATTAGCCAACAATTACGTGCATGTACTTCACTGGCAAAAATCATTATTGTCTGAAATCTTTCTACTAGGCTAGGCAATAATTTTACAAGTCCAAAAGGTCGAAATAAACTAATAGCTAAAAAAGCTTAAAAATAGAAGTTGCTTTTGCGCCCTCAAAAGCTGAAAACAAGTTTTCTGGTAGATGCGCTCAGAATAAATCCCACTAGTTTATTGAAAGTGATGAAAAATCTTGAAATGACGAAAAGCAACGCCACGCCATTATTGTCACTAATGCAGAAATAGCTGTGAAAAAGTTGGTTTGCAATGAATACTGAATTTATCAATTTTGAGATGTAAGTTGGAAATTGTTAATTATTAATACTATCGAAAGAGTACTCAAGGAGAAATTATCCATCGTGGCGTTGCTTTTCGTCATTTCAAAATTTTTCATCACTTTCAATAAACTAGTGGGATTTATTCTGAGAGCATCTACCAGAAAACTTGTTTTCAGCTTTTGAGGGCGCAAAAGCAACTTCTATTTTTAAGCTTTTTTAGCTATTAGTTTTTACAATCGCATATCCCTTAAGGTTTGGCATTCCTTTGCAAAAATAAACAAAAGTTGGTCCCAATTTCATAAAAAATATACATGGCCTCCGTTCATTTAGCATTGCAAGCTAGAAAAGTGCGTTCCACCCCTTGGAACTACATGAAATTTTTCAGGAGTGTGCCTTTAGTATCTAGGACCTTACAATTAGTATAAAAATTTGGTACTGTGATCTTTAAGGGATCAGCCCTTAAATATAGTTTTCCTTAACAATCATTGTCAACAACATTTTTAACTTTCTGAACAATAAATTTTAAAATTAATGAAAACTAAATTTCATAAATTCTTGCAATCTAAACGATAAAAAATTTATAATGCATATTCGTCTATCAAAAAAATTATTAAAATCCTAAACTTAATACTATTCAGCTAAGCAGACGTATCTGCATAATATATGCTGCATTCCAGAGGTGTCTATCCCTCGAAGGATTTCCTTCAAAAAGGCTTCTTTGAACGAATTAAGCGTCAGCTTTGGCAATTATGAAGGGAGCGGGAGCGGAAGGAAGGCTGGAAAGGAAACGAAGGCTTCACGAAGGCCTCTGCTCTTTGCAGAAATAATCGAAAGAGAAGTAGCATGTTAATTTTACAGCCTTCGAACGCCGTTGGAACAAGTAATCCCATTTCCTATATTTTAGATAAAATCCTTCCGTAACTACCGTACATGTACGTATACGTACACCGTATTATATATACATACGTATACACTGTTACTCAACTGAAAAACATTTTTCTGGCGGACCTACTTAATGTTATTCTAGAAAAACTGATCTCACAATGGCAGCGTGATACCCGGAGCATGTACTAAGCATTTTATTCCCTTCACTGTACATTAAGTAATACTGATACTCTGCAATAATTGCAGTTAATTGTAAGCTATTATTAGTTTTTCAGCGGTAAGCAGTTTGAATTTTAAAGCTCTGATTTTGTGACTTGTGTTGAATGAACATGGAAGGAAGGTAGCGCATGAAGGGCATTTAAATATTTTTGAAGTCTGAAAGAAGGATTATAGTAGGATTTGAATGAAGGAAGGGCGAAGGATGGGTAAATATTCAGAAGGCTTCATTTTACTCAACAATGAAGGAACGGGTAATTGGAAACGGTTCCCCTTCTGAAGGATGAACGAAGGTGATTTCAAACGGACACCTGCATTCTAAGCAAGCCATAATAATTCCCTCAAACTGAAAGCACCGTCGGGGTCGGGATACGCAACTGATATTGAACAACTAGTGCTAACCAACAGGCATGGAATGGAAGATATCCAGAGCTTAAGGAATATTTTAGTTTAATATTGTTGAACGTTGAAATAAATAATTTGTTTTCCTGTGTTGTTAACAATACTGGACGTGAAAATCATGTTTCCCCTTAGCATTGGATACCATTGTAATCTGTGCTTTTGAATCAAAAAGTTGGAAATAAATTAATAGCTAAAAAAGCTAAAACAGAAGTTTGCCGAAGCTTTTGCGCCCTCAAAGTTAAAAACAAGTTTTTTGGTTTGATTTCTCAAAGGAATCAATATTCTGTAAGTCAAAATGATGAAAACGCTTGAAACGACGAAAAGCAACGCTACGATATATTTATAGTCACCATAAAGTAGCCGATTAGAAGCACCATACCTTTGTTTCAGAATAATGTTTGATCTAACTTTATATCTAATATTCTAAAATACGAAATTCCACCTTAGTATTTTCAACATGTGAGAATTTCTGAATTTACTGAAATTGCAATAATTGTGTAATCAATGAATAATAAATTGTGGGATTTCATAGTGTAGTGCTGCTACTCGGCTACTTTATGGTGACTACGAACTATATACATATCGTAGCGTTGCTTTTCGTCGTTTCAAGCGTTTTCATCATTTTGAGTTACAGAATATTGATTCCTTTGACAAATCAAACCAGAAAACTTGTTTTTAACTTTTGAGAGCGCAAAAGCAACTTCTGTTTTAGCTTTTTTAGCTATTAATTTTTTTGATTGGTAATATCGGTAAAAACTGCCTTCATTAAATATTCGGATTGCCAAAGAATAGTTGTCTACCGTTGCAGTGAGAAAAGGAATGAGTTTTATTAAGTGTACCACCAAAGGAGAAATGATGTTGGTGCAACATCTGTAGATTTGAAGCAAGTCATTAATGTGTTCGAAAGCAACGTCAAGCGATGTGCATGCTTACTTGTCTTAAGTCTCGGTTTTTCTAATAATTAAATTAAGCGCTTCATTACGTTAACATGTACTTTCATGTCCAACCAAAATATTAAATATTTCATTGCATTAATCCAAAAACAGCTTCTATTGCAGAATATTAGTCGAATGTTGCTGGTCAATAAGACCATATTGAGAAATATATACGTACAGCTATGGGTAAAGTACAGTATTGATAACTATTTTTGTACAAGTAGTATAGTACAGAAGAGTATTGATGGCTATTTTTGCAAAACTAGTTAGAGTAAAGCAGAGTATTGACAAATATTCCGATGTGCTTTTAACAGTAAAGCATTGTATTGAAACAATTATCATATCCAGACTACACTAAAGCACAGCACAGGAAGAGGCAACTGTACAAAAATAGCGATACAGTATTGTATTGATGAGTCAAAGTCCGACCACTGGTTCCATGGCTATGGAATCCAATTCTAACTCCAAGCTTTACAGGGGCGGACCTTCCTATTTAGACCACTTAATAACAATTAATTTAGAGCACTTATATCGGCGACAAATATCTGCCGATTTTTTAAATTATGACCAATCTTCGTAAAAATTGGTCACAAGAAGAATTTTGAATATTCGTTGACGTCGTTAAACATGGCGAGCGTTTCACTTTTCCACATACCGCGAAGTTTTTTCCACACTCCATATTCTGACCGCGGGCGCTTCAGAAAGATCTTCTGCTTGAGGAAGCCAAACCCGAAAAAGTCCATGGGCTTGCATCGGGATACTTCAAGGATGTTTGACTTTCGGTAAAAAAACATTTCTCCACTGTTTTACGATTCTGCTCCGTATACGCCTGGGTTTACCTTGTTGTGTCGGGCGATGAGGCGTCGTTATGCGTAGTCATCTTCGACATCTCACCTGGGTAGAATTTCCGAGGAAATCTCTCTATGTTTTGACTTCAGCGCAAACTCAATATAGTACTCTAAACTCACATCTACGTTTTTAGGCACTTTGATGCGAGGTGGGGTACTTATTACACATAACCCGCCGATCAACATGAAGGTGTTAAAAAAGTGTTCGGGGTCCACTATCCATTCATCCGGATTTTTTACTGCTTTATTAATACAGCAATGTATTATTTTCCCGTTGGTATTGTGGACCTCAAATATTGCCGAATCTAATGTGGCCACTAATTCCTGTTAAACAACCGACAGGTAGTGCTCACAAAATGTTTTATAATTAGTCTTCCGGATCTGATTGCGCTTCGGGGACAACTTGTGAACGCGGGTTTCTTACCGGAATATACGGAATTTTAAAATCATTTTCCGTACAGTTATTGTACCAATATTAACCTTCTGGTAACTTCACTTTGACCTGGTGGATTTGCTATGGTAGCCAGGGAATTAATTTTTCCCCGGAATGTCGGAGTCACTGCACTTTATGGTTGATACTTAATCGGCGACGGAAATCCAATCGCTTTGGAAATCCGACTTTTTTCTTTGCAATTATTTATATGAAGTATACACGGTTTATAAAAACTCATATTCTCTATTTTTAG
This sequence comes from Allacma fusca, assembly GCA_947179485.1. Taxonomy (NCBI): domain Eukaryota; kingdom Metazoa; phylum Arthropoda; class Collembola; order Symphypleona; family Sminthuridae; genus Allacma; species Allacma fusca. The sequence continues at coordinate 39,246,255 of OX359250.1, read as the reverse complement.
TTCACGCACTAAAGAAATTCAGAACATTCCAGCTGTGGAAAGTCCCAAAACGAGTCCTTCAACTTTGGGATCGGTTTTTTGGGCCAAATATTGGTGGAAATGAATGAAACTTTTTTGACATGTTTAACAACATCTAGCGACTAATTATTACTTTCCCGCTAATTAATTCGCGCCTTAGCTTCGTTGAAATTAAGGGACATTGAGTGGTCTAAATAGGAAGGCCCGCCCCTGTACAATTGCAATCTGATTATTTTGTCAAATCGAAGCCGAAACGTCACTATGCTCTATCGTTCAAAGTGAATGTATATACTTTATAATTTTCCAGAACTTAAGAATTTGAGGAGAGGAGAATTTTAGCGACTGAACTTTGTACACATAAGTTTGGGATTCCTATTAGGGAACATCAAATGGAATTGAAAGTACTTATTGTAATTTTTTATATTTACGTCAGTAATCCTTAGCATCCACATTTGATCTTTGTATCCCCCAAAACATCATTAGGCAATTAAGGATTAATTTGTAGGAACCATGCATATTAGTGGCTATAGCACGTGAAACGTGTTGCCCTACTACGAATTCCTTTATTTTTTCTTATTTGAAATATTCAGTGCACCCAGTGTCGGACATTTCATTATTACGGCACAACTGAGCTATATGCAAATTATAATAAAATTATTAAAAATCCATTAAGGGGCGAAGCACCATACAGTGTTGCAACAGCAAGATTTAAAAGCAATGGAAAATTGGTATCAATTGATTAAGCGATTAGTTAGATTCCACGTGTACTGTATAGCGAAGTATTGAGTTTGGGAGAGAACCTTGGTGGGCCGGAATGTTGTACCATAATTATTTGATGATGTAGTGTAAACTCGCGTTATGAAACGAATTGTTAGTCTTACAATTAGTGGTTCACATGTCCTATATGAGATTATTTTTCCCGGTGACGCGGGCTATTAACATTAAGTCTTCTCAACAGGCTTTGATACGCGATCTGAAGTCATTTACGGTAGGTCTCAAGTTTGTGTACTCTCACAATTCTCAAGTACTTGCCCCTGTGGAGCACAGGGCTTTTACTAGTAATATGTATACGACACTCCAGTAACATAACGAAAATTTTGTATTTTCCCACTTGAATCGTTCGATTTACGATTCAATTCGATTCACTGGGTGAATTGAATCAAATTGAATTGCTTTGGGGCAAATTGAATCGAAAATCGGTTTTTCGATTCAATTAAAGCTTCAAATTGAATCAAATTGAAAAATTCGAATCAAATTGATTCGATCCGACCACTACTTACAATTACAAATTAATTTTTACTGAAGTTAGGTTAGGTTACAATTACAAAATAGTTTTTACTAAAGTTTCAGTTACGATCACAATTATTACACATTACTTCTTGTTAAATGTAAATTTCCGATTACAAATTACTTATTGTTAAATCTACACTTCCGATTACAAATTACTTATTGTTAAATCTACACTTCCGATTACAAATTACTTATTGTTAAATCTACACTTCCGATTATAAATTACTTATTGTTAAATCTACACTTCCGATAACAAATTACTTCTTGCTAAATTTTGAATTTCATTTACAATTAACGATTAGTCATTTATAATTAAATAATTGATAATTAAAATTGATGATTGATTTTGAAAACGGTTAATTGATGATTACAACTGATGATTGATTATTAAAAACGGTAAATTGATGATTACAATCGATGATTGATTATGGAAAACGGTAAATTGATGATTACAATTGATAATTGATTCTTGAAAACGGTTAATTGATGATTGCAATTGATAATTGATTCTTGAAAACGGTTAATTGATGATTGCAATTGATAATTGATTCTTGAAAACGGTTAATTGATGATAACAATTAACGATTATTTCAATAAATCCAAGCTTACTAAATTAACGATTGATGATTAATAATTAGTAATCATTAATCGTGATTATTAATCGTTGACATCCCTGGTGGAAAGTCACAGTTATATATAATACATGTTTTTGCAGATATCATAAGAAATGGGGAAACAAAAGCAAAAATTGAAATAGTTCTGCATAATTACTGCTCCAAGTTCTACGGAGAGGGCATCTTTATTGTAAGAACTTTAAGGCGTAGTCACATTTAGGTAACTCAAGGTAGTCACATTTAGCTCCTATCAAATTTTGCTAGAATTTTGTTCCTTAATTTGTTATTTAAGACTTGTAGTTACCCCATTGTTTTACTGTCATGAACAACGTAAAACAATTCAGCTGTTTACAATACTTAGATATCAGATCCGGGATGCTAACGGTCTGATGAGGAGTCTTGGTAGGCAGGAGCTGAATTTGGTTCTTATTAGAAGATAGAAGATTTAGAATTAGTTTTTCATCAACTCTATCGCTTCTACTTGTTTCTCCCAATCTCTTTCTTTAGCACGCAGCTCCTCCAAAAGCTATTGCAAATATAAGAAACCACAAT
>OX359250.1:39141573-39243581 GCA_947179485.1 Allacma fusca | reverse complement strand
TACTCAGTTTTTTCATTTATTTCAATTTTTATTTATTCTATAATTTATTTTAGTTTCATTTATTTCATTTTTTATTTATTCTATAATTTATTTTTCATTTATTTCATTTTTTATTTATTCTATAATTTATTTTAGTTTCATTTATTTCATTTTTTATTTATTCTATAATTTATTTTAGTTTCAGTTTTTTCATTTATTTCATTTTTTATTTATTCTATAATTTATTTTAGTTTCATTTATTTCATTTTTTATTTATTCTATAATTTATTTTAGTTTCATTTATTTCATTTTTTATTTATTCTATAATTTATTTTAGTTTCATTTATTTCATTTTTTATTTATTCTATAATTTATTTTAGTTTCATTTATTTCATTTATTATTTATTCTATAATTTATTTTAGTTTCATTTATTTCATTTTTTATTTATTCTATAATTTATTTTAGTTTCATTTATTTCATTTTTTATTTATTCTATAATTTATTTTAGTTTCATTTATTTCATTTATTTCATTTATTTCATTTATTTCATTTATTTCATTTATTTCATTTATTTCATTTATTTCATTTATTTCATTTATTTCATTTATTTCATTTATTTCATTTATTTCATTTATTTCATTTATTTCATTTATTTCATTTATTTCATTTATTTCATTTATTTCATTTATTTCATTTATTTCATTTATTTCATTTATTTCATTTATTTCATTTATTTCATTTATTTCATTTATTTCATTTATTTCATTTATTTCATTTATTTAATTTATTTAATTTATTTAATTTATTTAATTTATTTAATTTATTTAATTTATTTAATTTATTTAATTTATTTAATTTATTTAATTTATTTAATTTATTTAATTTATTTAATTTATTTAATTTATTTAATTTATTTAATTTATTTAATTTATTTAATTTATTTCATTTATTTCATTTATTTCATTTATTTCATTTATTTCATTTATTTCATTTATTTCATTTATTTCATTTATTTCATTTATTTCATTTATTTCATTTATTTCATTTATTTCATTTATTTCATTTATTTCATTTATTTCATTTATTTCATTTATTTCATTTATTTAATTTATTTAATTTATTTAATTTATTTAATTTATTTAATTTATTTAATTTATTTAATTTATTTAATTTATTTAATTTATTTAATTTATTTAATTTATTTAATTTATTTAATTTATTTAATTTATTTCATTTATTTCATTTATTTCATTTATTTCATTTATTTCATTTATTTCATTTATTTCATTTATTTCATTTATTTCATTTATTTCATTTATTTCATTTATTTCATTTATTTCATTTATTTCATTTATTTCATTTATTTCATTTATTTCATTTATTTCATTTATTTCATTTATTTCATTTATTTCATTTATTTCATTTATTTCATTTATTTCATTTATTTCATTTATTTCATTTATTTCATTTATTTCATTTATTTCATTTATTTCATTTATTTCATTTATTTCATTTATTTCATTTATTTCATTTATTTCATTTATTTCATTTATTTCATTTATTTCATTTATTTCATTTATTTCATTTATTTCATTTATTTCATTTATTTCATTTATTTCATTTATTTCATTTATTTCATTTATTTCATTTATTTCATTTATTTCATTTATTTCATTTATTTCATTTATTTCATTTATTTCATTTATTTCATTTATTTCATTTATTTCATTTATTTCATTTATTTCATTTATTTCATTTATTTCATTTATTTCATTTATTTCATTTATTTCAATTTTTATTAATTCTATAATTTATTTTAGTTTCATTTATTTCAATTTTTATTTATTCTATAATTTATTTTAGTTTCAGTTTTTTCATTTATTTCAATTTTTATTTATTCTATAATTTATTTTAGTTTCATTTTTTTCATTTATTTCAATTTTTATTTATTCTATAATTTATTTTAGTTTCAGTTTTTTCATTTATTTCAATTTTTATTTATTCTATAATTTATTTTAGTTTCATTTATTTCATTTTTTATTTATTCTATAATTTATTTTTCATTTATTTCATTTTTTATTTATTCTATAATTTATTTTAGTTTCATTTATTTCATTTTTTATTTATTCTTTAATTTATTTTAGTTTCAGTTTTTTCATTTATTTCATTTTTTATTTATTCTATAATTTATTTTAGTTTCATTTATTTCATTTTTTATTTATTCTATAATTTATTTTAGTTTCATTTATTTCATTTTTTATTTATTCTATAATTTATTTTAGTTTCATTTATTTCATTTTTTATTTATTCTATAATTTATTTTAGTTTCATTTATTTCATTTTCTATTTATTCTATAATTTATTTTAGTTTCATTTATTTCATTTTTTATTTATCCTTTTTTTTTAAATTTATTCTGAGTATTTTATTTTTCATTTGTTTTATAATTTAGCATATTATTTATTTATCTCATTATTCATTTAGTTTAATTTTTTCTAATTTTCATTTAATTCATATCCACTGTGGTGCATGTATTTTATTTTTTTAGTACTTTTAATTTTTAGCTTTTTTTGTTTATAATTTATTTTGGTTTTATTTTATTTTATTTTATTTTATTTACAGTCATGAATCCCTTCAGACCTGGAACTCAACCGCAAGCGTTGGAGCCACTAATCCGAAGACCCAACATCAGGTCGAGGGCAATCTGCCGTTTTTGTGTGCACTGCTCCCAACCGGTTCAGCGTTCATGGACTGAGTGCCACTACGCGTACTGCCGTCAGCGGATTTCGCAGTTTGTGCCTATGCCGACTGCCCCAGCTGGATGGAGTATTTGCCGGGGTTGTGAGATGGTGTTTATTAAAGGTTATTAATGTTACTAGTTAATACTAAATACAATACTAATTGTGTGATAAAGAATTTTTAATTCTATTTTTTTTAATTTTTACAGACGGGCAACGATTTTGTGGGCTGTGTCAGTACCGCACGCCTGCCGGGACGAATTATGTGAGGATCCATAGTCTTCCGATTCGGCGCCTTATGAACCTTGAAGAGGAAATGAGGATTCAGCTGGCACCACATGCATCCAACGCCGCTCCTAGGAATGGAGCACCTCAAGTCGAATTTGGATTTTCGATGCAAGATGAATCACACACGATATATCGCCTACATTTTCATGAACCAAATGAACAGACGTTATATTATCGCGATGAAGATGGAGAACAATCTTTGGAAAACATGAAAGATTCAAATTTATCAGCTTATTTCACGTTGAATGCAGAAGATGTAAATGCAAGGCAATATCTTTATGCAGATATTCCGAATTACTATTGTTTTGTAGAATCAACTGATATAGAAACCATGAAAAGCGCAAAATTTGGAAAAAGCGTTGTCATGGTTATGATCGTAATGTAATTGGTCGTATGTATAATGTAAGCCCTTCAAGTATGCAACAAATAAGTTACTTCTACTACACGTACGTGGGGCAACATCATTTGATGATTTGAAAACTGTAAATGGATATATCTGCGAATCATTTCATGAAGCATGTTCGAAACTAAATTTGGTAGAAAATGATGACCAATGGTATCATGCTATCAATGGGGCATTAATATAACCAATGCCTAAACTGTTGCTGCAACTTTTTGCAATTACAGTCGAATCTCTTTATAGTCACTACCGCTATAAGCAACTTCTCTCTATAGTCATAAAATAATTTGACCCCAGCGAATCTCCCGTTTACTGTATTGTTAACGAATTGACTACTCAGTAGTCAACGTTCTCTATAGTCAACTTTTATATGGTCCCCTGCGATGTGACTATAAAGAGGTTTGACTGTATTTGTGTTTTCGGTTCTCCTGCTAGCGCTTTGGAAATTTATAACCACTACATGAACCATCTTATTGAAGACTTTGTGCGAAGTTATTCTGAAACCGTTGCACAACAAATGTGCTTGCATGAAATAAAAGATATTTTTAAAATGCATAAAAAATTGGGTGCGAAAGATTTTGGATTGCCAAAACTACACAGCTACATGATACCTACAATGTACAAATCTTATGATATTGATGAAGCTATACAGTAAATTTTGAAAAGTGGAACCAAAAATTAATAGAAATAGTAAGTTTTGCAATCAAAGCCATGGAAACAGATAATTACTTAAATAACTGTATTTATTTAAATGGTCCTGGAGGAAGTGAAAAAACGTTTGTATATGAAACACTTATGAGCTACGTCCGCGGTAACCTTTTCAACTGGTTGCAAGGAATAGCAATCCCGGTTGCCTCTACTGGAATCGCGGCTACAGTTTTGAAAGTTGGTAGAACTTACCATTCTCAATTTTGCATCCCTCCAAATCAGAGCTGGTCATTCGAATCGGAATTAGAATTGGAATCGGTATTTCATTCCTATTTTGTGGTATTTTTATCGGAATTGGTATTCCTGAGTATATTTTTTCAAGTAATTAAATCCGTATTGAATTTGAAAAAAATATCTGTATTCGAATTAGTATTCAAAATATATTTGAATACTGTATCCAATGCTTATACCCGAAAAATCTGTGACATATTGAAGTTTATATCGTAAATTCAAGCAAAAAAAATTAGTTTTTTCTCAGCCATAACATAGTTTTTTTAACTACTCATTGGAATACAAAATTTGGGATTATGTTTGACTCCACAAAATCTCACAGATGAACAAACAAATTTATTTTCTGGAAATGAATTCGCTGTAATCTATAAGCAATCGATTCGTTTGCCATTAATTTTATGATTTGGGAAAAGGGGTATAATTTTTTCAGGGGAAAAAGCATGCAGCTCACCTTTTTGACTACTTGAGTATCCCTGAAAAACAAGGTGACACAACAAGTCATATAAGGTTATGGTACTTGCGTAGATTAAGCAGAAATGCCTTTATAAAATGGTCTTGCGTATCCCCTGGCTTCGTTGCATTTATAATTGCCGAATTTAGACACTTTCTGGCTTAAATGAAGTATAAAGTTACGAAATTTTTGGGACTCTAGTACAACCAGGTATCAATATTTAATAACTAAAGTATTTGAATTATATTGGAATTCACAGAAAATATTTGAATAAATCGGATTGGAATTTTCATTTTATGAAAGAAATACATTTGAATTGGGATTGGAATCCATTACGATTAATCTTAATCAGAATTGTATTCATATTTTTTGAATACTCCAGCCCTGATCCAAATGTAAACAGGGATACTAAGTCCTCCATGCGAGTAAATTCTGTGGAAGCCGATAGAATTCGCAAATCCCGAATTATTATTTGGGATGAATGTACAATGGCAAGTAAGTATAGTTTGGATGCAGTAAATAGGTTATTGCAAGAAATTATGGATAACTCTAAACTGTTTGGAGGGAAATAATCATTCTTGGAGGGGATTTTCGACAAATTTTAAACGTCTTTAGACGTGGAAATCGTATTTCAATAATTGAATCAAATATCAAAAGCAGTGTAAAGTGGAGTTACTTCAAAACGTTTAAATTAAATATAAACATGAGAGCACGCAACGACATGCCATTTTGTGAATGGATTCTGCAACTTGGAGATGGAAAGCTTAACAAGAGAATTAATGATAAAGATGATGTGGTTGAAATTCCAAAACATCTTATAACTAACAGTGATTTAATTTTCGAAATTTTTCACGGTATTTCTGAAATCAAATCATTGATATTTCCAAAATCAATGATCAAGTGTTAGACTTATTTTCGGGGGAAGAGAAATGTTACTCGAGTGCAGATACAATTGATAGTGCAAATGGAAGCGACGTTCAGAATTACCCTGTTGAGTATTTAAACTCCTTTAATCCAAATGGAATGCCTGCTCATTTCTTAAAATTAAAAATTGGGGCAGATATCATGCTACTATAAGAGGTCTGTAATGGTACACGATTGATTGTTAGTGACCTTAAGCAAAATCTTATATTTGCTAAGGTTTTAACAGGTAGAGCTAAAGGTAAAACCATGTTTCTTCCCAGAGTTACGCTAACTTCAAATGAAGGAGAATACCCATTTGTCTTACGAAGGAGACAATTTCCTGTCAAGTTAAGCTTCTCCATGACCATAAATAAGTCGCAGGGTCAAAGTTTTAGTAAAGTAGGCATTTGGTTATGCAAGCCTGTTTTTACTCACGGTCATTTGTATGTTGCATTTTCCAGAGCAACTAATAATAATGGGGATCAAGGCCAGATACTGGGTGAAGGCAATGGTATGTACACGGTTAATTGTGTATACCCAGAAATATTATAATTAGGTTTGGGATTTTACGAAAAATGCGAAATTTTAAAAAACGGTTGTTACGATACTGCCATGGGGGTGAAACATGACCCCAGATTTTGATAGAATTCAAAAATGAAAAAAAAGTTGCGAAAAATGCGAAATGCAAAAGTTAATTGCGAAATAATAAATCTCATTACAAAATCCTGAATCTTGTAAAATATTTTACATACAATAATAAAGTTTTGAAACTTTTACCATTCAATTCGGTTGCATGTGTATTCAGCGTACTGTTGACACTCATGCTATTGAAATGTCGCAAAGTTTCCCGTCATTTCTTTCCTTGGTGCATTTCTTCACCTATTTAAATCCTATGATTTATCGCATGAGTTTGCTCAATGATTTTCATGGAGCCAACTTTTAATGCAGCAATACTTTATATAACGTTTCAAATTTAAGTGCTAGTTTCTTTCAGCTTGCAATAATATTGAACAATAAAAGTAAATCAGCGAAGTGAAACACAAACCGATTAAAAACTCAAATTACACAGCATTGAAAAGGTTACAGCAGTTGCCGGAAAGTGGACTTGAAGTCCGCAGTGAAAAGCTTTGGTGCCCAAAATGCCATAAGTTTATTTTTCACGAAAAGAAGGATACGGTATCCAAGCATTTATATCAGGAAAAAAAGCACACCGGATGGATTGGTACGTAAATAAAACATAATAGTTATCTCAGAAATATTTGAAGTATGTATTATTCTGGTGTTACAAAATTCCATATTCAAAATTTAACTTATTTTAAATTCAGAAGGAACATCATCAAATTCAACTCTGAATCCAGATGGTAGTATATAAGCTTACAACCCAGTGGGAGGAACTAGCTCAAGCTGCGAGACTATGCGGACGTGGATGAACAAATACGTGAAAAATGGTCAGAGTCTGCCTTGTCAGAAAACTCTTAGAACCAAACTTCAAGGATTAGGAAATATCGATCTGATTGAAATTAAGGAAATTTGCAAGTAAATGTTCCTTTCATAATTTATATTTTTTTAATTAAAAATAGTTCGTTTAATCCATGTTTTAAAAAAATTCTGGCTTACGAGGCAAATCAAAATTCAGAAATTAATACTTTGCGCAGCGCGAAAGGTTCATAATTAATTGTAACAAAAATTTATTAATATTTTGAATTGTACAGAAATAAGGACATATGCATGGTCATTGACGAGACCACGGATGCAACGGACCCGGAAGGCGCTGAATATATTGGTCAGACCTTTGGACCTTAAAACAAGGTTTAGGCTTCTGTCCACCACATTTCTAGACAAAGTTGATTCCTCTGTCATAGCACAGGAAGCTATCGGGGCTATGCAAAAACTGGAGCTACCTCTCGATAATCTAGTCGTTTTTATATCCGACAATGCCTCGTATATGATTTCTGCAGCACAAAAGTTGTCTGGTATTTGCTCAAGGTATATATATTCAAATAATTAATTAATTCAATTAATTTGTGCTAAACTGTACAGTGTGTTCTGTTCTGTAATTTCTGAATCGTTTAAAATATTTTTATTTAAGACTTTTGCACTCGACTTGCTGGAGCCATGTTCTGCATCTAGTTTCTGAAGAATTGAGGAACAATGGAATTAGCGGATAGTCTAATATTCTTAATGAAAAAAGCCCTGCTTAAATGCCCAAACCTCAAGGCAGAATATTTAGCTTGCATGGAATCATTGGGCAAACAGGCACGACTTCCTCCTTCACCCGTCCTTACATGATGGACCACTTGGCTTGAGGCCGGCGATTTCCATTGGAGACATTTTGATGTTTTGAAAACCTGGATTGCAACTTCTAGTGACAAAAGACCTGTCATTTTAAAGCTTAAACTATTACTACAAGATCATGGGGAAGAGATGGCTTAACAGTTGGAGAGGGTGAGTGCTGTGTATCACGGGCTGTCAAAAACTTTAAAATATCTAGAAGGGTATTGTGTTCCCGTATGCTCAGTGTGGAGTACTTTGCAACAGATCAAAAAATTAATTAAGAATTTAGGAGTGCCGTCTGATAAATTATCACTTTATCTCAAACAAAAACACCCAGCAAATAAATTCTGGGAAGACGGTCAAATTCTGGATCCTCGGTTTTGCCCGGAAAATATTTGCGAGGGCATTTCCTCGTCGCTTTTAAAATTTTCCAGCAAAACAATTCCATTAGAAGATTTAGTTCAATACCGTACGCTGAGTGAAATGGAGAATTCGCGTCAAACAGCGGAAGTAGACGTTATGGCATTCTGGCTGAAATTTTCTCGAGAAATGCCGATTTTGTCGGAGGTAGCACTGAAAGTCATTTCCGTACCTAGCAGTAGCGCTCCAGTTGATAGAAGTTTTTCTTATTTAAAAAAGCTTCTTGCTCCCCAGAGGCTAAAACTTACCGAACAAAATGTTGACATTCACATGCGTGTGGTATTTAACGATTCGACAGTTCTACCAGACTATTTGGATGCCAATAATGATTAAGTAATTATAATTTCAGTGATTCGATGTATCGGAATTTCCAATAATATGTTAGCTACTCTTTTTAGGCTGTCACTCAATAAAACCTAAAGACTGAAATTTGCTAAATACTCTGGAAATTATTGCGAAATAAAAATAATTTATATTTTGCGAAATTTCAACGCAAAATTTAGCGAAATATTCCCAAGCCTAATTATAATGGATCAAATTTTCATCACTCATAAATTTTGGAATTGCATTCGTTAAGAGTCAACAAAATTATAAACTCAAACAAACTCATGAAAACATACCTTTTGCTTCCCTCTCTTGCCAGCAATGTTGCTGGCTTTCCGGTCTAGTATCCTCTCTACTAAGTTGAAAGAGTGGGCCGTCTTCGTCTTCGTCTTGGTGTAATACGGATTTGAGATTCAAATTTCCGCGCGCTTTTTTTATTGGCTGAGTCAGCAATAACTGGATAAATAAATTATTAAAATTATTTTTTTTAAATTAAAAAAAATATTAAAGCATTATGCTTTTTTACGCTTTTTCTTTTTCCTCTGAATAATTTTGTTCAAAAATGAAAAAAGAATGCTAAACAGTCTTAATATTTTTAAATTATTAAAAAAACGTTTTCAAATTTTTTACGGATTTGAGATTCAAATTTAGGCGAGCTTTTTTTATTTTATTTGCTGGGCCAGTAATAACTGACTAAATAAATTATAAAAATTATTCTAAAAAAATTAAAAGCATTATACAGTAGCAACGGCGGGCACAAGCAACATTTTTTGTTGGTCCTGCAGCGGGCCGACGGTTACACAAGAGGATCGTAACATCGTTGGATTAGGCCAACTGTCCGACACAAATCGACGCAATCGTTTCTACGCGCCACAGGTTTTCCGACGGTAATCACTCGTAGGGTTAGTGTATGGATGATGCTGGCAAAAGTTGGAATGCATTGTATTGCTGCTGGACCAGAATAAAATCCAGCAGATTTCCAACATTCTTTAAACCGTCGGATTGGTACTGGATTTCCATATTAACTTATGCATGCCCCAATATTTACAACCTCGATATTTTAAAATACAATCGAAATCTTGAAAAAGTCACAAAACTTTATTACATTTTAAGATCATAATTTTGTAAGGGGTAAATATCCTGCAGCCACCGTTGTCAATAATATGTAGTTTGAACTCTGGTAATTTTGATTTTGGTTTATTCAAACGACATGTTTCGAGTCAAATTTTCATCATCAGGCTGTATTAATCAAAAAATTAATCAAAGAAATTAAAAAATATTAAAAAATTAATTAATTTACAAAAAGTTAATTTTGTTTTTGTTAGGAATGGAGAATTAAATATTCATAGTCATAAGTGAATGGAGACTTATTTTAGTTATAGTTATATCTGTGTAGGTCTGATTATATAAAATTATATTCATACATAATGGCGGCTCAAAATCTTACTTTGAATAATTAGTAATGGTGAAAAATAAGTGAGTGAGTAATTGTCCACAGCAGTGAGTTCTTCAGATAGAATGTGTACTGGAAAACAAGGAGAAAATCACAGGTAATGAGTAAGTCCAAACGATTATAATAATGTGACAGGTGACGCTATTCTGATTGGTAGTATGTAGCTAAACATAAATCATTGCCTTACGCATAAAACATTGGTTCGTAATAGAGACATGATAAAAACACATTGGTTCGTATTAGAGATACATAATAAAAATAAAATAAAAACAAATTCAATCCTTATAGTAGAATATTGCAATTTCCAATAGAAATAGTAAATATAAATATAAAAATGCTTACATGACAAAATCCTTTTAGGGTTTCGCAATATTTTTATGGAAAATACACAATTATGAAAAATTAAAGTAATTCAGAACTGCACTCTTTCACAGGTTTGAGTTGGAGGCTGTGACTGTGTGGCTTACAACTTGATAGCTGAGTGTGAGTACATATTATACACTTTAAAATTATACATTTCGCGGGCATATTTAGTACTAAAGCAAGTATTACTTGAGCAATTCTATAATATTGTTGCTTCTCTTAAAAGCAGTTTTTACTATGATTTGCTTTGCTACTGCTGTGTAGTCCGGATGTGTAATAGCATTTAGGTTATTGACAAATAAATTCTGTACAAAGTTTTTCATATTACTGATATTACTATTGTATGTTAAAGCCAGGTAAATTGTGTTGACATCATTATTGATGGTAATGGGTCTGGTGTCTCTAATTAAACTTGGATTAAATTTGGAGATATAATTAATTATTAAAGGCTTCCTGGGTAACAGTAATGAGTCCCTTTCTAATGTTAGTAGTCTATTAACAGTATCCATTAATAATTCTAATGGATATTCACGTTTAAGGAATTCCAGCATTAGATTATGTAACTTCACCAATCTATCAGTCAAACTTGAACACAGTTTAATAATGCGTAGTCCTTGAGAGTAAGGTAGGCTTTGCAGGGTTTTCTTAGAATGGTTGCTATTGAAGTGAAGGTAAAGTTGTTTCACCATTGGCTTTTTAAAAAGTGAAGTTTCTAAAATATTTCCTTGCTTCAATATGACCATAACATCCAGAAATTCAACTGAATCAGTACTAAATTTATGTGTAAACTTGAGAAATTTATGTTGAAAGTTATCATGTAGCCATAAATCAAAGTTGGTCATTTCTGTTACGTCAACAATAAAAAATATATCATCAATATATCTACCGTGGAATACAATTAGTTTGTGTGAAAGAATACTAATTAGTTCTTTGAATACAGTTATGTTAGCAATAGCTACACTTGCTGTATTTCCCATTGCTATTCCTGAGATTTGTTCCAGAATAATGTCTTGAAACATTACATAGTTTTTGTAGAGTGTCCATTTAAGCATTAATTTAAGCATAAATTCAGTCAAATTATACGGATTTATATTGTATTCATTAAAAATGGCGACGATATTATTAATGCATACTTTTGGGGGTAATGAAGGATATAAGGAATCCACGTCCGAAGTAGTTAGCATGTACTTTCTATTTGGATTTAATTGGATTGTAGTCAGTAATAATAAAAAATGATTGGTATCTAAAATAATATGGGGTACATTAAGCATTACTGGTTGTAGGATTATATCTAGTAATTTGCTAACATGTCTATTAAACGTGTTACAGTTGGCACTAATTGGTCTTCCCGGTGGAAACTTATTCTCATTTGTTTGTAATTTATGAACCTTTGGTAGCACATAAAATTTAGCTGGGGAGAATTTATCAGGTATTAGGGATGTAAGCTTACAAATATTTTTAAATAGAGATTCATAATTAATTATTTCATTTCGTATTAAAAATATGCTGTCTGAGAATTCGTCTTTGCTAACAACCCTATAGTTATTTGTGTTGTATAATTGCTTAAATACTTCATTATTATAGTCAACAGTGTTACAAATTACCAAACCTGCATTTTTATCCGCAGAAATTAATAATAATTGGTTCGTGTGAAGAAATTCTTTGCACCAGTTAATTATTAAAGGGTTTGGGAATGAATTTGTACAGTAATTATTATTTGTCACAAAATCATCTGTTGCGTTACTAATGGCGTTTACATTGAAAAAGGTTTCTTCTAATTCACAGTGTGTTTTACCGTTATTTTCCACTTTAGCTTTGTGTAAGAGTTGTTTAAGTTTCGTGAAGTTATTACTAACGTTGTCATTAAAAAATAACTTCCAGCTAATTTTCCTAATTCCTTCCTTGAGTTCATTTCTTAAAATATTCTTATTAAATATAGTATGTGGGCAAAATTTAGGGCCAAGTTTACATATTAAATCTAAAAGAGCTGGAATTTTATTTGTTGTCAGGTTATGCAAAATCGAGTCACTGTTTTTTGTAAGTGCTATTATCTTCTTAATTTGTTTGTTGAATGATTTTAGTTCTGGTGGCGTGATTTTGTTGATGCTTATAAATCTTCGGTTGTACTTATTATTCTTAGAGTTTGAGCCATCTTCATCTCATTTATTGGTGGTGGAAAGTTCTAGATCAGCTAATCTAATATTGCTGATGGGAATTCGTGATTGATTCTTGTCATGAGAATGTGGAAACTGATCTTCCAACTGTTGTTGTTGGTGGTGAAAATTTCGAGAATTGTTTCGAGGAGGTCTTCGAGGATTTCGGAATCCGTTGTTATGATGACTATTAGCATGCTGGTTGTAGCGCTGGTAATTCCCTGAACGGTTAAAATTACGAGATGAGGGTCCATTTGAATATTTCTTGAGAGCATTGTAGGGGTTTCCTCTATTTGGTTGGATAATGAATGATGAAGAATTGGAGGAGCTATGCTGTTGAGTAGGCTGTTTATTTGTACGTTCTCCAGATTTTTGAGCTTTTAAATCTTGTTGGGCATACATCTTGTCTAGATTCTGAAGAATAGTGCATGCATCAGGGAATGCAGAAATTTTTTGAAAATCTTCTTTATATCTTGTAAACACTTGTGGAATTTCAGTGACTTCTTTTAAATATCTCGGAAAGTTGACTTTCGTTTTGCACGAGTAACTATCCCAGTCGATTTTCTTCTGGTTTGTATGTTTGAGGACAGTGGTTTTTGCTAGCAAGAAAAATTCAGCTGTGTAAAATTTAACAGCCGTTGTTTTCGCTTCTCGTTCTGTATCTTCGTCGAAGAATTGCGAATCCTCTGTATTGGAAAGATGATCGTAAATGATTTCCATACCATTTAAAAATCTCAACTCTGAAGAGAAATGTTGTCCATCTGATAAGACTTTCTGTGATTTTAAAGCAAATTCTTTTTTCAGTTGAGTCATGTATACATATGTAATTCTGGGCATGTGAGAGTATTGTGGAACAATAATATTTGGTTTGAAGTCAGTTACCGCTTTGTTAGCTGTAGTTGCAGAGTTTAAATTTTCTCCGCAGTACCTGGTTTGGACTGCTGCAGAGAATTGCGTCAATATATTTGTAGAGACTTCTGCTCTGTCAAGTTTGAAACGTAACTGATGTTCTCCGCAATAATTCAGCCAGTGTTTTAATTTGTCTTCGTCAAATGTGGGACTGATTTTGACTTTATCGAGTGCGCGTAAATAGTTAAGTACTTGACAGTCCATCTTATCTGCGCTTACGTAATTATGGATGGAGAGTTTATTTCTTGGGTCCAGAGCCTTTAAAATGTCTGTAAATCTTTCTTGATTCCCGTTGTAAAAATCATTAGCATTTCCTCTTGTAAATGTCGGGTCCATTCTACGGATTTTGATATTATTATTAGTAGCCTGTACCGGAGTTCTTCTTTTTCCAAGGAGAGACATCGGGATCAAATGATACTTGCCACAGGTAAGGAGATATCTATGTAAGGGGTAAATATCCTGCAGCCACCGTTGTCAATAATATGTAGTTTGAACTCTGGTAATTTTGATTTTGGTTTATTCAAACGACATGTTTCGAGTCAAATTTTCATCATCAGGCTGTATTAATCAAAAAATTAATCAAAGAAATTAAAAAATATTAAAAAATTAATTAATTTACAAAAAGTTAATTTTGTTTTTGTTAGGAATGGAGAATTAAATATTCATAGTCATAAGTGAATGGAGACTTATTTTAGTTATAGTTATATCTGTGTAGGTCTGATTATATAAAATTATATTCATACATAATGGCGGCTCAAAATCTTACTTTGAATAATTAGTAATGGTGAAAAATAAGTGAGTGAGTAATTGTCCACAGCAGTGAGTTCTTCAGATAGAATGTGTACTGGAAAACAAGGAGAAAATCACAGGTAATGAGTAAGTCCAAACGATTATAATAATGTGACAGGTGACGCTATTCTGATTGGTAGTATGTAGCTAAACATAAATCATTGCCTTACGCATAAAACATTGGTTCGTAATAGAGACATGATAAAAACACATTGGTTCGTATTAGAGATACATAATAAAAATAAAATAAAAACAAATTCAATCCTTATAGTAGAATATTGCAATTTCCAATAGAAATAGTAAATATAAATATAAAAATGCTTACATGACAAAATCCTTTTAGGGTTTCGCAATATTTTTATGGAAAATACACAATTATGAAAAATTAAAGTAATTCAGAACTGCACTCTTTCACAGGTTTGAGTTGGAGGCTGTGACTGTGTGGCTTACAACTTGATAGCTGAGTGTGAGTACATATTATACACTTTAAAATTATACATTTCGCGGGCATATTTAGTACTAAAGCAAGTATTACTTGAGCAATTCTATAATATTGTTGCTTCTCTTAAAAGCAGTTTTTACTATGATTTGCTTTGCTACTGCTGTGTAGTCCGGATGTGTAATAGCATTTAGGTTATTGACAAATAAATTCTGTACAAAGTTTTTCATATTACTGATATTACTATTGTATGTTAAAGCCAGGTAAATTGTGTTGACATCATTATTGATGGTAATGGGTCTGGTGTCTCTAATTAAACTTGGATTAAATTTGGAGATATAATTAATTATTAAAGGCTTCCTGGGTAACAGTAATGAGTCCCTTTCTAATGTTAGTAGTCTATTAACAGTATCCATTAATAATTCTAATGGATATTCACGTTTAAGGAATTCCAGCATTAGATTATGTAACTTCACCAATCTATCAGTCAAACTTGAACACAGTTTAATAATGCGTAGTCCTTGAGAGTAAGGTAGGCTTTGCAGGGTTTTCTTAGAATGGTTGCTATTGAAGTGAAGGTAAAGTTGTTTCACCATTGGCTTTTTAAAAAGTGAAGTTTCTAAAATATTTCCTTGCTTCAATATGACCATAACATCCAGAAATTCAACTGAATCAGTACTAAATTTATGTGTAAACTTGAGAAATTTATGTTGAAAGTTATCATGTAGCCATAAATCAAAGTTGGTCATTTCTGTTACGTCAACAATAAAAAATATATCATCAATATATCTACCGTGGAATACAATTAGTTTGTGTGAAAGAATACTAATTAGTTCTTTGAATACAGTTATGTTAGCAATAGCTACACTTGCTGTATTTCCCATTGCTATTCCTGAGATTTGTTCCAGAATAATGTCTTGAAACATTACATAGTTTTTGTAGAGTGTCCATTTAAGCATTAATTTAAGCATAAATTCAGTCAAATTATACGGATTTATATTGTATTCATTAAAAATGGCGACGATATTATTAATGCATACTTTTGGGGGTAATGAAGGATATAAGGAATCCACGTCCGAAGTAGTTAGCATGTACTTTCTATTTGGATTTAATTGGATTGTAGTCAGTAATAATAAAAAATGATTGGTATCTAAAATAATATGGGGTACATTAAGCATTACTGGTTGTAGGATTATATCTAGTAATTTGCTAACATGTCTATTAAACGTGTTACAGTTGGCACTAATTGGTCTTCCCGGTGGAAACTTATTCTCATTTGTTTGTAATTTATGAACCTTTGGTAGCACATAAAATTTAGCTGGGGAGAATTTATCAGGTATTAGGGATGTAAGCTTACAAATATTTTTAAATAGAGATTCATAATTAATTATTTCATTTCGTATTAAAAATATGCTGTCTGAGAATTCGTCTTTGCTAACAACCCTATAGTTATTTGTGTTGTATAATTGCTTAAATACTTCATTATTATAGTCAACAGTGTTACAAATTACCAAACCTGCATTTTTATCCGCAGAAATTAATAATAATTGGTTCGTGTGAAGAAATTCTTTGCACCAGTTAATTATTAAAGGGTTTGGGAATGAATTTGTACAGTAATTATTATTTGTCACAAAATCATCTGTTGCGTTACTAATGGCGTTTACATTGAAAAAGGTTTCTTCTAATTCACAGTGTGTTTTACCGTTATTTTCCACTTTAGCTTTGTGTAAGAGTTGTTTAAGTTTCGTGAAGTTATTACTAACGTTGTCATTAAAAAATAACTTCCAGCTAATTTTCCTAATTCCTTCCTTGAGTTCATTTCTTAAAATATTCTTATTAAATATAGTATGTGGGCAAAATTTAGGGCCAAGTTTACATATTAAATCTAAAAGAGCTGGAATTTTATTTGTTGTCAGGTTATGCAAAATCGAGTCACTGTTTTTTGTAAGTGCTATTATCTTCTTAATTTGTTTGTTGAATGATTTTAGTTCTGGTGGCGTGATTTTGTTGATGCTTATAAATCTTCGGTTGTACTTATTATTCTTAGAGTTTGAGCCATCTTCATCTCATTTATTGGTGGTGGAAAGTTCTAGATCAGCTAATCTAATATTGCTGATGGGAATTCGTGATTGATTCTTGTCATGAGAATGTGGAAACTGATCTTCCAACTGTTGTTGTTGGTGGTGAAAATTTCGAGAATTGTTTCGAGGAGGTCTTCGAGGATTTCGGAATCCGTTGTTATGATGACTATTAGCATGCTGGTTGTAGCGCTGGTAATTCCCTGAACGGTTAAAATTACGAGATGAGGGTCCATTTGAATATTTCTTGAGAGCATTGTAGGGGTTTCCTCTATTTGGTTGGATAATGAATGATGAAGAATTGGAGGAGCTATGCTGTTGAGTAGGCTGTTTATTTGTACGTTCTCCAGATTTTTGAGCTTTTAAATCTTGTTGGGCATACATCTTGTCTAGATTCTGAAGAATAGTGCATGCATCAGGGAATGCAGAAATTTTTTGAAAATCTTCTTTATATCTTGTAAACACTTGTGGAATTTCAGTGACTTCTTTTAAATATCTCGGAAAGTTGACTTTCGTTTTGCACGAGTAACTATCCCAGTCGATTTTCTTCTGGTTTGTATGTTTGAGGACAGTGGTTTTTGCTAGCAAGAAAAATTCAGCTGTGTAAAATTTAACAGCCGTTGTTTTCGCTTCTCGTTCTGTATCTTCGTCGAAGAATTGCGAATCCTCTGTATTGGAAAGATGATCGTAAATGATTTCCATACCATTTAAAAATCTCAACTCTGAAGAGAAATGTTGTCCATCTGATAAGACTTTCTGTGATTTTAAAGCAAATTCTTTTTTCAGTTGAGTCATGTATACATATGTAATTCTGGGCATGTGAGAGTATTGTGGAACAATAATATTTGGTTTGAAGTCAGTTACCGCTTTGTTAGCTGTAGTTGCAGAGTTTAAATTTTCTCCGCAGTACCTGGTTTGGACTGCTGCAGAGAATTGCGTCAATATATTTGTAGAGACTTCTGCTCTGTCAAGTTTGAAACGTAACTGATGTTCTCCGCAATAATTCAGCCAGTGTTTTAATTTGTCTTCGTCAAATGTGGGACTGATTTTGACTTTATCGAGTGCGCGTAAATAGTTAAGTACTTGACAGTCCATCTTATCTGCGCTTACGTAATTATGGATGGAGAGTTTATTTCTTGGGTCCAGAGCCTTTAAAATGTCTGTAAATCTTTCTTGATTCCCGTTGTAAAAATCATTAGCATTTCCTCTTGTAAATGTCGGGTCCATTCTACGGATTTTGATATTATTATTAGTAGCCTGTACCGGAGTTCTTCTTTTTCCAAGGAGAGACATCGGGATCAAATGATACTTGCCACAGGTAAGGAGATATCTATGTAAGGGGTAAATATCCTGCAGCCACCGTTGTCAATAATATGTAGTTTGAACTCTGGTAATTTTGATTTTGGTTTATTCAAACGACATGTTTCGAGTCAAATTTTCATCATCAGGCTGTATTAATCAAAAAATTAATCAAAGAAATTAAAAAATATTAAAAAATTAATTAATTTACAAAAAGTTAATTTTGTTTTTGTTAGGAATGGAGAATTAAATATTCATAGTCATAAGTGAATGGAGACTTATTTTAGTTATAGTTATATCTGTGTAGGTCTGATTATATAAAATTATATTCATACATAATGGCGGCTCAAAATCTTACTTTGAATAATTAGTAATGGTGAAAAATAAGTGAGTGAGTAATTGTCCACAGCAGTGAGTTCTTCAGATAGAATGTGTACTGGAAAACAAGGAGAAAATCACAGGTAATGAGTAAGTCCAAACGATTATAATAATGTGACAGGTGACGCTATTCTGATTGGTAGTATGTAGCTAAACATAAATCATTGCCTTACGCATAAAACATTGGTTCGTAATAGAGACATGATAAAAACACATTGGTTCGTATTAGAGATACATAATAAAAATAAAATAAAAACAAATTCAATCCTTATAGTAGAATATTGCAATTTCCAATAGAAATAGTAAATATAAATATAAAAATGCTTACATGACAAAATCCTTTTAGGGTTTCGCAATATTTTTATGGAAAATACACAATTATGAAAAATTAAAGTAATTCAGAACTGCACTCTTTCACAGGTTTGAGTTGGAGGCTGTGACTGTGTGGCTTACAACTTGATAGCTGAGTGTGAGTACATATTATACACTTTAAAATTATACATTTCGCGGGCATATTTAGTACTAAAGCAAGTATTACTTGAGCAATTCTATAATATTGTTGCTTCTCTTAAAAGCAGTTTTTACTATGATTTGCTTTGCTACTGCTGTGTAGTCCGGATGTGTAATAGCATTTAGGTTATTGACAAATAAATTCTGTACAAAGTTTTTCATATTACTGATATTACTATTGTATGTTAAAGCCAGGTAAATTGTGTTGACATCATTATTGATGGTAATGGGTCTGGTGTCTCTAATTAAACTTGGATTAAATTTGGAGATATAATTAATTATTAAAGGCTTCCTGGGTAACAGTAATGAGTCCCTTTCTAATGTTAGTAGTCTATTAACAGTATCCATTAATAATTCTAATGGATATTCACGTTTAAGGAATTCCAGCATTAGATTATGTAACTTCACCAATCTATCAGTCAAACTTGAACACAGTTTAATAATGCGTAGTCCTTGAGAGTAAGGTAGGCTTTGCAGGGTTTTCTTAGAATGGTTGCTATTGAAGTGAAGGTAAAGTTGTTTCACCATTGGCTTTTTAAAAAGTGAAGTTTCTAAAATATTTCCTTGCTTCAATATGACCATAACATCCAGAAATTCAACTGAATCAGTACTAAATTTATGTGTAAACTTGAGAAATTTATGTTGAAAGTTATCATGTAGCCATAAATCAAAGTTGGTCATTTCTGTTACGTCAACAATAAAAAATATATCATCAATATATCTACCGTGGAATACAATTAGTTTGTGTGAAAGAATACTAATTAGTTCTTTGAATACAGTTATGTTAGCAATAGCTACACTTGCTGTATTTCCCATTGCTATTCCTGAGATTTGTTCCAGAATAATGTCTTGAAACATTACATAGTTTTTGTAGAGTGTCCATTTAAGCATTAATTTAAGCATAAATTCAGTCAAATTATACGGATTTATATTGTATTCATTAAAAATGGCGACGATATTATTAATGCATACTTTTGGGGGTAATGAAGGATATAAGGAATCCACGTCCGAAGTAGTTAGCATGTACTTTCTATTTGGATTTAATTGGATTGTAGTCAGTAATAATAAAAAATGATTGGTATCTAAAATAATATGGGGTACATTAAGCATTACTGGTTGTAGGATTATATCTAGTAATTTGCTAACATGTCTATTAAACGTGTTACAGTTGGCACTAATTGGTCTTCCCGGTGGAAACTTATTCTCATTTGTTTGTAATTTATGAACCTTTGGTAGCACATAAAATTTAGCTGGGGAGAATTTATCAGGTATTAGGGATGTAAGCTTACAAATATTTTTAAATAGAGATTCATAATTAATTATTTCATTTCGTATTAAAAATATGCTGTCTGAGAATTCGTCTTTGCTAACAACCCTATAGTTATTTGTGTTGTATAATTGCTTAAATACTTCATTATTATAGTCAACAGTGTTACAAATTACCAAACCTGCATTTTTATCCGCAGAAATTAATAATAATTGGTTCGTGTGAAGAAATTCTTTGCACCAGTTAATTATTAAAGGGTTTGGGAATGAATTTGTACAGTAATTATTATTTGTCACAAAATCATCTGTTGCGTTACTAATGGCGTTTACATTGAAAAAGGTTTCTTCTAATTCTTCATTAAGTGCTAGTTTCTTTCAGCTTGCAATAATATTGAACAATAAAAGTAAATCAGCGAAGTGAAACACAAACCGATTAAAAACTCAAATTACACAGCATTGAAAAGGTTACAGCAGTTGCCGGAAAGTGGACTTGAAGTCCGCAGTGAAAAGCTTTGGTGCCCAAAATGCCATAAGTTTATTTTTCACGAAAAGAAGGATACGGTATCCAAGCATTTATATCAGGAAAAAAAGCACACCGGATGGATTGGTACGTAAATAAAACATAATAGTTATCTCAGAAATATTTGAAGTATGTATTATTCTGGTGTTACAAAATTCCATATTCAAAATTTAACTTATTTTAAATTCAGAAGGAACATCATCAAATTCAACTCTGAATCCAGATGGTAGTATATAAGCTTACAACCCAGTGGGAGGAACTAGCTCAAGCTGCGAGACTATGCGGACGTGGATGAACAAATACGTGAAAAA
Organism: Allacma fusca; assembly: GCA_947179485.1. Taxonomy (NCBI): domain Eukaryota; kingdom Metazoa; phylum Arthropoda; class Collembola; order Symphypleona; family Sminthuridae; genus Allacma; species Allacma fusca. Next base: position 39,222,398 of record OX359250.1, on the reverse strand, counting down.
TGGTCAGAGTCTGCCTTGTCAGAAAACTCTTAGAACCAAACTTCAAGGATTAGGAAATATCGATCTGATTGAAATTAAGGAAATTTGCAAGTAAATGTTCCTTTCATAATTTATATTTTTTTAATTAAAAATAGTTCGTTTAATCCATGTTTTAAAAAAATTCTGGCTTACGAGGCAAATCAAAATTCAGAAATTAATACTTTGCGCAGCGCGAAAGGTTCATAATTAATTGTAACAAAAATTTATTAATATTTTGAATTGTACAGAAATAAGGACATATGCATGGTCATTGACGAGACCACGGATGCAACGGACCCGGAAGGCGCTGAATATATTGGTCAGACCTTTGGACCTTAAAACAAGGTTTAGGCTTCTGTCCACCACATTTCTAGACAAAGTTGATTCCTCTGTCATAGCACAGGAAGCTATCGGGGCTATGCAAAAACTGGAGCTACCTCTCGATAATCTAGTCGTTTTTATATCCGACAATGCCTCGTATATGATTTCTGCAGCACAAAAGTTGTCTGGTATTTGCTCAAGGTATATATATTCAAATAATTAATTAATTCAATTAATTTGTGCTAAACTGTACAGTGTGTTCTGTTCTGTAATTTCTGAATCGTTTAAAATATTTTTATTTAAGACTTTTGCACTCGACTTGCTGGAGCCATGTTCTGCATCTAGTTTCTGAAGAATTGAGGAACAATGGAATTAGCGGATAGTCTAATATTCTTAATGAAAAAAGCCCTGCTTAAATGCCCAAACCTCAAGGCAGAATATTTAGCTTGCATGGAATCATTGGGCAAACAGGCACGACTTCCTCCTTCACCCGTCCTTACATGATGGACCACTTGGCTTGAGGCCGGCGATTTCCATTGGAGACATTTTGATGTTTTGAAAACCTGGATTGCAACTTCTAGTGACAAAAGACCTGTCATTTTAAAGCTTAAACTATTACTACAAGATCATGGGGAAGAGATGGCTTAACAGTTGGAGAGGGTGAGTGCTGTGTATCACGGGCTGTCAAAAACTTTAAAATATCTAGAAGGGTATTGTGTTCCCGTATGCTCAGTGTGGAGTACTTTGCAACAGATCAAAAAATTAATTAAGAATTTAGGAGTGCCGTCTGATAAATTATCACTTTATCTCAAACAAAAACACCCAGCAAATAAATTCTGGGAAGACGGTCAAATTCTGGATCCTCGGTTTTGCCCGGAAAATATTTGCGAGGGCATTTCCTCGTCGCTTTTAAAATTTTCCAGCAAAACAATTCCATTAGAAGATTTAGTTCAATACCGTACGCTGAGTGAAATGGAGAATTCGCGTCAAACAGCGGAAGTAGACGTTATGGCATTCTGGCTGAAATTTTCTCGAGAAATGCCGATTTTGTCGGAGGTAGCACTGAAAGTCATTTCCGTACCTAGCAGTAGCGCTTCAGTTGATAGAAGTTTTTCTTATTTAAAAAAGCTTCTTGCTCCCCAGAGGCTAAAACTTACCGAACAAAATGTTGACATTCACATGCGTGTGGTATTTAACGATTCGACAGTTCTACCAGACTATTTGGATGCCAATAATGATTAAGTAATTATAATTTCAGTGATTCGATGTATCGGAATTTCCAATAATATGTTAGCTACTCTTTTTAGGCTGTCACTCAATAAAACCTAAAGACTGAAATTTGCTAAATACTCTGGAAATTATTGCGAAATAAAAATAATTTATATTTTGCGAAATTTCAACGCAAAATTTAGCGAAATATTCCCAAGCCTAATTATAATGGATCAAATTTTCATCACTCATAAATTTTGGAATTGCATTCGTTAAGAGTCAACAAAATTATAAACTCAAACAAACTCATGAAAACATACCTTTTGCTTCCCTCTCTTGCCAGCAATGTTGCTGGCTTTCCGGTCTAGTATCCTCTCTACTAAGTTGAAAGAGTGGGCCGTCTTCGTCTTCGTCTTGGTGTAATACGGATTTGAGATTCAAATTTCCGCGCGCTTTTTTTATTGGCTGAGTCAGCAATAACTGGATAAATAAATTATTAAAATTATTTTTTTTAAATTAAAAAAAATATTAAAGCATTATGCTTTTTTACGCTTTTTCTTTTTCCTCTGAATAATTTTGTTCAAAAATGAAAAAAGAATGCTAAACAGTCTTAATATTTTTAAATTATTAAAAAAACGTTTTCAAATTTTTTACGGATTTGAGATTCAAATTTAGGCGAGCTTTTTTTATTTTATTTGCTGGGCCAGTAATAACTGACTAAATAAATTATAAAAATTATTCTAAAAAAATTAAAAGCATTATACAGTAGCAACGGCGGGCACAAGCAACATTTTTTGTTGGTCCTGCAGCGGGCCGACGGTTACACAAGAGGATCGTAACATCGTTGGATTAGGCCAACTGTCCGACACAAATCGACGCAATCGTTTCTACGCGCCACAGGTTTTCCGACGGTAATCACTCGTAGGGTTAGTGTATGGATGATGCTGGCAAAAGTTGGAATGCATTGTATTGCTGCTGGACCAGAATAAAATCCAGCAGATTTCCAACATTCTTTAAACCGTCGGATTGGTACTGGATTTCCATATTAACTTATGCATGCCCCAATATTTACAACCTCGATATTTTAAAATACAATCGAAATCTTGAAAAAGTCACAAAACTTTATTACATTTTAAGATCATAATTTTAAAAAATATTTGCATAATATACGGTAGGGAAACCATAAATGCTGCAATACAATCAACGAATAACAGTTAATTTCAAAACAAAACAAGTGTTAATATTTAGACCATATTGAACATGAAAATGGAATGATCTGAAAATATTCAGCATTACAATCTAAGGGTAGCATCACACACTTTTTCAGCAAAGTTCTAATATTAAAAACTCAACAGTATTTGACAATTGTGCAGCACAACAACAAAATATTCCTAATTTAGCACTATCAACAGGATAATCTAATACAGATGATACATTTGAAAATGATCGTGCTTGTACGGTAAGATGAGCAAGATCAATAGAATTATTTACATCAATGTCTATATTTTTTATAATAACAATTTTACCTGAAGTGGTAAGAAAGCAATTTGTAGTTCGAGCTGAAGAAATAACAATGTTACCTATGCGAAGATTTTAAAATCCTCTTGACATATAAACCCTCGCAGTTGTATCATGGTTTTTCAAAGCGTCATGTCGTTCTAAACTCTTTAAACCTCACTTTAAAATTTGTATGGCATCATTATTTTTGCTTCTCAATAATTTTTTAAATACCTGCATTTAATTCTCATATGGCCAGGCACTAAATTGTTCTAATGTTTTTCAACGTTCAATGTACCAAAGAGTGGACGTTATACACACAAAATTCTTTTCCGTATACTTCCGCTGCACATCTTACAAATTTTTCTAACAGTTGTTCAGCTAATTTTAGTAATGCTGACACCACAGGAGAACATGTAAGAATGTAAATTGCACAGTGCAGTAAAAGAGTCCTTGAGCAAAAAAATCCTTGAGCACAATCGGGCCAGTAAATAACAAAAATGTTCGGTACTCAATGCCTTTAAAACGGTCTAGTTGCTCTGAGCCCCTTGTCTTTCGACAAAACTCATTTGGAAAATATTTTGCTAATGAAATTAACTCCCCGGATAATTTACCTACATCAAATGCTCGAAGTTGACAAGGAGGTCTGCCTTTGACCCAAGTGAACAAAAGTTTCCGGGTAACTCCTAAGTAAACCAAATGTAATGGATTCAACACAACTTTACTAATTAGTTTGATATTCAAATCTACTAAAGGGGAAACCCCTGTGTGGTGGTCCTTGTCAAGTTGGTAACTAAAATCCTCATCAGTTCGTAATCTGCAGTTTATTATAACATCAACTCTTGGTTGAATCTTGAATGAGTAAGTTCAGGTTGTAACATACTGTTCGCCACAGAACTATTGAAGTGTGTTGCTTCCCGAATCATATCTAGTTGCGCTTGAGCTCGTCTCCGTCTGGCGGTTCTCTTGCTCACAGACCCTTGGGCGTTTTCTACCTCCATAGCGGTCCTTAGATCCTGTGAACCAATTTTGAATTTCAATATCTATTTTCCTTTCAGTAACTTCAGTTGATAAGGCATGACGTACAGCATCTGTAAGGTTCGACAAAAAATGTTATAATGCTCACTTATTATAAAGCTCTAGGAGTTGGTGGGACTGAGGCCATATATTGAACATGAATGTATTATCCTATAATATTACAGACATAAGCAATTTCTGTTATGATTACCTACCATTAAACAATGCGTCGTTGTGTCTCGAAATTTTATCTTCTTGTTTGCGCCGACAAAATTAACCAAAGTAGCAAAATTCGGAGCAAAAATCTTCATTAACATAAGCCGAACAACTTGATTCAAGTTATCTCCTCCGAGTGATGCCAAGTATCGTATCTATCAATAATTGTATTAATTTGTAATTATTAATACAGCATTTGTACCTTGAACTGACAACTTCAGTGACATGCCACATGTAATGGAAATACTGCAAAACCACTCACGGTTGTACAATAATTTCGTTCAATACTAATCCATTCCCAAAAATTCCTCAGTTCATTTTCAGTATTTAGCGGCAAGAATATCATTAGCTCGGCATAGGTTGACGACGACAGCGGTTTGTGAACTTTTCCAAGATCCTGAACACCTTTTAGATGGACTACAGTAAAACCTGTATATAATGGTTTTCCGAGGGACGCCGAAATTTGACCACTATAGACAGGGACCACTGTATAAGTGGTCAAGTCACTATATAAACACATACAAATCTAGGCATACGAGCAGGAATCCGACAGCTTGAATTGCATATACGTTATTGACAACCAGCAATTTTACACTTTTTAAAAATATTCACTAATTTACTTCTGCTTGAGACTTCGAATTTTCAACTTTGCAAGGGAATCTTGAAGAATACTGCAGTGATCTTCAGAGCATCTTATCTTTTGAGACATTCTCCATAGAGAAATTGGGTCAAAATATTTATTCGACGAAGTTTCGTGTCGAATTACCTCAGGAGGATTTAATCATCTGAGATCTTTTAAAGCTACCAACAAATTTTTAAGATGATTAAAAGTAACCATTAATTAATTTAAATACTTCAAAGGACTAATAATAGAGTCAATGAACCATCGTTTGATTTGGTACAAATACATGCAGTATGAAACGGCTGGAGATAAAAACGCCCCAAAATGCCTTTAATTGCACTAAACTCAAGCAGCTGTGTCATTGGTTCGGGTTTGCGCGAGTTGTATCCTTTCGTTCTGACTGGTTGACCACTATATACAGGTACTTTAAGCTGTATTTTGAACTGAAGGGGCATGCTCATTAGACCACTATGAACAGGTTACCACTATATAGAAAACCATTATATGGAAGGAATTCCTTATGATAAAGGATAGGAGGTGGGACCGGGAAGCCAAATTTGACCACTATTGACAGGAAACCACTATATGAACGGCCATTATATACAGGTTTTACTGTAGTTGGTTGGCCATTAGTTCGCGTAGGACTAAAAATGACATTTAAATTTTGATCATAATTCCGTCGGATTGCAGTTTTGTAATGTGGGAATCTAAGGATAGTGTGTACCTGTTATTTCATGCCGTAAATCATTGTAGGTAGAATTTTCAGGAGAAGTCTGTTCAGTTTCCAGAACTACATTTTGATAATCTTGACCATCATTAGACGTACCCCTCAATGAGTGGACATTATCCGCCGTAGAATCGTTCTGTTGGGTGAGCAGTTGTACCGATACTTCATTAACTGGTGCTGGTACCGTTGATGCTAAAGTTTCCGAATTTGAAATCAGAGTGTAACTTGGCACTCGAAACTCATGCTCTACAACAAGCAGTTCCGAATATTGCTCTTGAGTTTGTCTGGCTTCAACAGTACGAATATAATCTGTGTTAGATTATCTTTGCGTTGTTGAACGCAATCTCTGAATTCTTGACTGAGGTCGAGGAGGAGATTCGTAATCACTTTCAGATTCTAGATTTGACGTTACTTCGGCCTGTCGTGCTAGCTCAAGTCCTTTATTATAATCGTCTGGAACCAGCAGAATTGAAGTCAATCACATTAAAAATTAGATAATCTGATTTTATAACCAATTTGCAAATCATGTTTCTTAATCAATCCATTCAACAAATGCTAATTCGAAACTGGACTTACCTAAAGATCGTAACAAGCGGATTGAAAATGTCTTCCACGTTGATGGATTCGCAGGATTGAGGTCTTTTACTGATTGTTTCAGTTTAAAAGACTTATAGGGTGGCCAATTCACTTCAGAAATTATTGTCAAACAACCAGCATTTAGGAACTAATGCCACAGATTTTTCAAGCAAAAATTCAACCACGGAGTAATTTTTTATCCATCTTGCTAATGGGAATTGCGTCTCAGGAATGAAGCTTGATAAATGCAAGAAGAAAGAGTAATAAAGACAATTCCCGTGTAGTTCTTTAGTTGCTCTTCTTAACCGCCAATGTATTTACGCGCCACGCCGTTTTACCAACTATAATGCTCATTAATTTACAGCACTGTCCAATTACTGCATTCCAACACAAGCCCGCTCAGCGTGAGAATGCTGTATAATAGTTGACAAAGAAGCGGAGATAATCATATGTAAAACCTAAGACTTAACGTTGCATTTCCAACATTGGAATCCAACTAATATCCGATTCCAGCACATTTCCACAGGATCTGACGCATTTCCTTTAAAAATACAGCATGAATTGTTCCCTGAGGCGGTGTTGCACGGGAAGCTGTCCACAACCAAGACGGTCCACTCTTTCAAATTAGGAATTAGCTCAATTATGTAATGTCAAGTTTAATATCCTTTATACTAATCTTAAAGTGATTGTCTTGATGATGATGATGATGACGATGGTGCCAGTCGTCACTTATGTACACGACATGTTGAAGCATTATAGCGGTTCATTTTTTTCTTTTATTCATGAAAAAATGCTTTAATTTTTATATTAAAAACTTTTAAAAGAAAAAAATACTTTGATTTTTTATTTTTATTCACTTTTTTGTACGAATGAAAAAAATATCGCCATGACAGCCAATTCGAACAGTTTGCTTCTTCGGCACTTGAATGGAACATTATCCGGCGGGATTTCCCCACCCGGATTTGGCATCTCTAGACAGAACGGGCACAGATTTATTGTGTTGCACATTCGCAGAAACGGGACATGTATGTCTTCGGGGAAAATACTCCGACTGCAATAAATTTTAAAATGGACAAAATGAGCCCTTGTGGAAGACATGCTCGTTCATTGCAAACAAAATTTAGATTAAATTAGAATAGACAGAATTAGGCTTACAACTCATCCACATTTAAAGATGCTGTCAACAACTTTATTGCAGGATTTTCGAAATGGAAGTCTGCTCGAAAGTCACTTGCATCCAGTGCTCGGCACGGGTATGGGTAATACTCGGATAAACGGGTACGGTTATGGGTGCTACCCGGGTACCGATTTTTTGTACTCGAACAATTCTGGGTACTACCCGGGTACACTTTGGTTGGCTCCAAATTTTGGGTACGGATACGGGTATGGGTACGGGTACAAGAATTTCAAAAGGGGTACATACCCACCGGGTACGGGTATAATGGGGTCATTTACTCGTACCCGTGACAATTGTACCCGAGTATTTGGATACGTTGAGATTTGAGACATTTTGATGAGTTTTATGCATATCATTCCCTCACGTTGGAAATTTTTGTCGGTATTTTTAGTATTCCTGAATACATATTGTTAATACCCTTTTAACCATACGACATACAGTAAATGTATTTCAGACTGTGTTGCTAAAATATATGCTTTTATGGAAACATGTTTTAGGAAGAATAAATAAATAAACACAAGCGAGGAATAATAACAAAACAGTTGTGGAGAACAAGATTTAACGAAATTTTGTACAAAACGTCTTCATAATGCAGTGTTTTGTCACTAAATACGTATAAAGAGTCTGTGGGACACATAAATGATACGTCATTACCCACAATTAATAGTTTACAAATTAGAGATCTGATGAGTTGGATGGCAAGTTATTTTGAGTTATTGGTAGTTGATTATGAGAAGGCGGATATTTGTAACAAGTTAGTTATATGTACACAGAGAGAACACATGAAACAATTAATGGAAAAGACCGAAGAAGTCAGGAAAAGAAAAATCGAGACCCAAGCCAAAACTGCATGTTAGTTATCTCTGTGCACAAAAATGCATGGGCATATGGGCTGGGTGCCATAAGATACCTCGCCCATCAACCAATTAACGATCAGAGGGGATAATAATAATTGTATTTCTAATCATAAACGCTTGTAGTTTTTCTACTCTTCAATGAAAATATACAATGCCAAATACCGCTCCAGCAAGTCAAAATTACCCACTAAGGTTTCATACATTAAACATATATATGTGCGTGTACGTACTAAACATAACGTACTGTGTTACATTTAGACAAATTTGGATAAAATACCCGGGTACGAGTACGGGTACGAAACTGAGATACCCGAGTATGGGTACAATATACGAGTATTTTTCGGGTACGGTTATATGATTTGAGATTGCATTGTGGGTACGGGTATGAAAACTGTGTACCCGTATACACGGGTATGGGTACGGGTATAGATACCAGATATTGCAATACCCGCACTTCGAGTACGGATACGGGTACGGGTACCAATTTTTCGTACCCGTGCCGAGCACTGCTTGCATCATCTTGATAGAATGCATGATTAATCCAGTGTTCAAAACGGTGAAGCATTATCTCCCAGTATGGTTCATGGGGGAAATGAAAGGAAAAGCTGGTGCCTTGGGCTTGAATCTTTTGCGGCCAAGTTCCCGGATTCCGGTGAACGCCGTAGGAAGAATACAGAATGAGGAAGGATTACTTTTCGTTTCTTGATAAATGAAGTGCTTACAGTTTATAAGCAGATCCTCCACCTGTAAATTATAACGATCCCGATTTGGGTGGTCGTTAACACTGATGACAAAACTGGGTTTAAAGCCAACATCCCGACTTACTAAATTCGCTTTCAAAGCCTCCATAGTAACGAAGTTAATCATGGTGAAGATTTTTCAGCTTGGATATGAAATGAACCGAAAAAGAACAGATTGCAATGCAAACAGAAAATAAAATGAAAGGACAAGTCAAGTGAGCAGATATCAGGGATTATTAAGAGCTGGATAGGTCTGCTAGCTTTATCATTAGCCTTTCATTCTAGAAATTTGAAACCATTTATTACACGATGACACTGCTCTACAGGACAATTATCGTTTCCTTGTCTCAGTCGTTTGGTCATAGTCAGTGATATAATCCATTGAATTATTTTCCCTGTGCCTTTGAAAATTTCCGACTTGAGGAATTAGTGGGTTTTAATTGAAAGCGATATTATAAAATGGAGTTGTAGTGTGTCTGCGGGAGATTGTATACCAATTTGGAAGATGACAATGATCAATTCCACACCACCTGGGCCGAGATGTTTGAACAAGATCCGTTTACAGGTACAATTGTTACGTTTTAAATTGAGTATGTCTAAAGTTATTATGTATGGCTATTTTAGGCATAATTATGTGTTAAGTGTTTCTGGTTCCAATAGGTTTAAAATATGTATTATATATTTTAGAATCGGACTTTCAGAGTGATCATGCTATCACTGATAATCAGCCGGAGCAGAGTAATGCGAATGGTATGGATAAGAAAAATGAGTTGGAAAACAGTTCATCCAGAACTATGGCGGGTAATTTTACATAAATTTTTTGAAATTAAATAAATTGTGGTATCCATGATAATAAATTTAATGTACTATGCTAAGATATGTTTTATATGATTACATGAGGCTTACGTGAAAGTATGGATGTAGCTGATGGTGCAGCTCAGGTTTCTGTGGAATGTGTGGATTTCCCAATCGCATGTGCTGCTGATGGTGAGGCTCATGTTGCCGAAGAACATGAAGACTTGCCAGTCTTGGGTATGTATATCATTAAACCTTTTATTAGAACTCATTATTAGTATTTTACTAGCATTACTACATGTACGTATATAACGGGAATTATTTTAATGCAGCCAATGTGTCCGACGTATTGCCTGATGCCGAAGCTACCACTGCAAACGGTGTGACTGGAGAAGACAATGTTGGAGCCACTCAATTGGACCAGGAATTTAATTCATCGGCATTGCCGAACACTCCTGGTAACTGAATTACACAGCCAGAAGGTAATAATGATGTTTATTACAGAGTTGAATTATTTTAATTCCAACGGATGTTATGTACTATGAAAATTTTCTTACGTCCATGTAAATTTGTACGTAGCCAAAGAAAATTATGCTGAGATCCACAAAGAATCACCTGGAGCTTCAAATTTTTTAAGGATGCGACCGGAGCTACTCTCTCCGCCACACTCTCCCGAATTGCCGGAGGAAGTTCTCGCGGAAATATGGGAAAACGAAGACTTGATGAACAACCCGGATGCAGCTTCTGGGAGCGGGCAGAACCCACAGGAAGACCAAATGGAGATACAGGAGGAAATAAACAACATGCCCGCACAGCGATTGGATTCAATGACAGAGAATCCCAGCAACATCCAATTATCGGCGGAGGCGGAAGAGAGGGAGGAGGAAAACAAATCCGATTCACAAAGTCCGGATTCGGACATGGAAGACTCAGGGGAGCCGAACAGCAAGGACTTTTCGACGGATGAGACATCCTCGGATGACAGTTCATCCGAAGTGGATATGACAACATTTACTTCGAGGACGAAGCAAATGAGAAAGAAAATGATTATCGTGAGCTAATTTAGGTCATGCATTTTAATCTCACATTTTACGTGTAAGTGATATTGTAGGATGATCGCATATTGTAGAAATTATATTTGAAAACTATATTTATTTCTTAGATGAAGAGGTGATAGGAGAACAAGACGATGTGTTATGTGCTACTCAACAAGAGCAGCAGGCCCATCGCCAAGTACAACAACAGCAACAACAACAACAAAGTGAAGAGAATTCAGTACATGGAATACAATCATATCGTGACCGTTTCTGCCTTATATGCATCATCCAAATGAGATCACTTGGAGATTTAGATGTCCATAATTACAATGTGTACATTCAAGTTTTCAGCAGACGAAATATATACTCATAGATTTTAATCGAACTTTAATACAGTGGTTTGTAGTTTATGCTGATTTTGAGTAAATTCTTAAACCAATCCAGGTTGATCCTTGCCCTGGCTCATCAAACTGCTCAGATATGAATTGTCAGTTAGATCATCATGATAACACAGTCACGGTTTTTTTATTTCGATGAAAGAACTATTTTGTGATTTTTCAGCCGAACAAATTGATTTATTACTCCAAAAGCAATATTATCCCTATGAATACATGAGCGATTTTTCCAAGTTTAATGAAACCCAACTACCATCCATGGAGTATTTTTACTCTTCCTTAACGGAGAAAACAATTACTAAGGAAAATTATGCACATACAACAAAAGTCTGGAATGCATTTAATATTCAGTCAATGGGGGAATTTCATGACTTGTATGTACTTTCAAATGTTACATTGTTATGCGAGATTTTGAGCAATTTAGACTGAGCTTGCCGGGTATGAGTAAAGATGCAAATATTTTAATGAGTCAAACTGAATTCGATCTGATCCAAGATTCTGCACAATATCTTTTTCTGGAAAAATCTATTCGAGGAGGAATAACCCAAACATGCTTAAAAATGGCTGAAGTCAAGTATATGGGTAGTCAGTATTGTCCAAATAAGCCGCATAGTTACCTCCAATATTGGGACATGACTAATATTTATGGGTATGCCATGTCCCAATCTTTACCATACGGTGGGTACGAATGGATTAGAGTGTGATTAGAGGGATAAGACAATTCCTGAAATTAATGATTGGGTATTGTCAATGGGAGACGATGATACAAGAGGTTATTTTTTTGAGATTGATTTTGTAATACCTCCTGAATTGCATGACTATTTTAATGAATTTCACCCCGGACCAGAAAAGGAACAAATTGATTTTGAACATCTTTCATCTCACTCCCAAGAACAATTTCGGAAACTTGGATTCGGTAATAATCAATTAAAATCAGAAAAACTAATTTGTTCTTTGAAACCGAAGACCAAGTATGTTTTGCACTACAGAATATTGAGGGTGTACTTAAAGTTAGGTATACAATTAACAAAAGTACATAGGATACTGTCTTTCATGCAAAAGAAATCGATGAAGCCATTTGTTGAATACTGTGCATTACGACGCTCGCAGGCAAGCTCTGCATATGTAAAAGTATTAATGAAATTAATTCCCAATGTGTGCTACGGCCGCATGCGCACGGATAAGCGAAAGCAAAAGAATAGTCAATTTGCAAGAAATGCCAAAGCGTGTATGAAGTGGGCAAATAAGCCTACATTAGAAAGCATGGAAATATTATTCAATGGGGTAGTGCTGTGCTTGACATATCAAAATCACACTTGTACTAATTTCATTATGAGTTTACAAAAAAATACTATCCAGGCCCTAAATCACAAATATGTATGATGGACACCGATTCATTTGTGTATTTAATTATAACTCGGGACTTATATGAGGATTTGCAAAAGTACTACTATGAATGCAATGACAAAAGGTTTGATTTCAGTGTCTATGTAGACTGTAAGGACAAAAGGAAAGAATTATTATATACTAATGAACAGAAAGGCATACTAGGCTTAATGAAAGATGAAATGCCTAATAGTATTTTGGTTAAAGGTATATTCTTAGCGCCCAAACTGTCTACTTAGACTAGACGATTTACAACATGAGCATGTCCCTTATATTAGAGCTAAAGGTATTGTTAAGACAGCAATTAAGAGCAGATTGAAATATGAAATGTTTGCAGTCTTTAGACGAGAATGTGACTTGGAATATACCCATGACGTCTATCCGCAGTCTTAAACATGAGTTATACACAATTACACTAAATGAAAAGGCATTAAGTGGTTTTGATTCTAAAAAGTATTGGATTAGTAAGTATAACAGTTTGTCGTTTGGGCATAAAGATTCAGTAATGTATGAATAGATGTATTGGTAGTATATCTTATAACTAGTTTTAAAATAAGTTAATCATTCAATTCTGTTAAGCACTTCAATGGAATATATAAAAAATGATGATGCAGTTGTTGTTGTTGTTGATTTTAACTTGAATGAATAAATTGAAGAAATACAATACAGTGTTTAACCTGCATTAATGATTTCAAATTGCACTTTAGAGCTTGAGTTGGGTTTGAACATGTCCTTTGAAAATAAAATAGGTGTAATAATAATTATTTTATTTCAAACAATTATTCAGTTTTCTGTTGCCTTTCAATACCATAGTACATGTTATTGTTACTCCTTATCTTTATTAGATTTGATTAAATCCGATCGGCAAATTTTAAAAAAATCAAAACTAAATGTCTAGTGGGGATGATTTTGACTACAAATTAAGGGTTCCTGGGAATTTAATTATTGCGGGTCCAAGTAAATCATGGAAATCAGTCCTTGTGATTGAAATTATAAAACGACGAGACGACATTTTTGAACCTAAGGTGGAGAGAATAATTTACTGTTTTTCTGAAAACCAACCAACTTTATTCGCGGATGTGCAGAAATATGCAAACAATAAAATTGAATTTGTACGTGGGCTTGAGTATGATGTCGACGAAGGGAACACATCCCCAGTCCTTGTAATAATTGACGACCTAATGACGGAAGCAACAACGGGAAAGAAAGTTGAAAATTTATTCTGTCGCGAGAGTCACCACCGAAATATATTCGTTATCATAATCCTACAGAAATTCTATCAAAAAGGTGCAACGGTGCTAACAAGATATGCCAAATACAGAATATGTTTTAAATTCGTGAAAGATTCGACATTTATTAACATCTTAGGAAGACAGATTAATTTTGAGAAAGCCGATGAAGTTTTGGAGTGCATACAAAGATTCAACCTCAAGACCGCATGGTTATGTAGTTATAGATACTAGTGCTACACAAAAAGATTCTCATAGATATAGATCATGTATCTTTCCCGATAAACAATTTACAGTATATGTAAAGAAACGAAAATAAATTTAACACACACACAATGTATGTCTTAATAACAATCATCCGAATCATCATAGTCACCTTCACCATCGCCAGAAATGTAACCTTCTTCATCAGATGTGTCTACTCTACAATAATACCAACTAGGTCTAGCCTTCATACGCTGTGACATTGCCTGGTCATGATTCATGGATATTTTTCGATCATACAATCCTAAATTGGTGCAAGACCTATCACGGGCGGAGAATATAGTCTCTACAAAACTCTTTACTTCGGTATTACCACTGTAATCATCATAGGGACAGGATGAAAAATTTGAAAAGTAAGGAGTAACATCGGTTGGCATATTATTCTGGGTTTTTGCCAGTTCTTCAATAAAATCAAGGTCAAACATTTTTTCATCCAGTACTTTAAAGATCTCTTCGAAAAAACGTTTGAACTTGTTTGAAGAAATTGCAAACTCACTTTGCGGGAATTGTGGACCAATCACGCTTGTATCTGCAGTGATTGGTCGCGGGGCTTTATCATTCACTAGTTCAACCAGTGAGCTCCAAACAGGGGATGACAAACACGCACCCAAATTAAAGTTAACACCCACACGAAGACTCTCCTCGTCGAAAAATATAAATGCATACTTGCTGATATGGTCCTGAAAACCAAAATTCCAAGTACACCATGGAGAATACAAATCAGACTGTCTATGTTCCGTATATAAAGATTCATAGGGACGACTGTAGGACTGCCGGTGAACACGAAAATGAGTTGGGTTGCGTCATTTCTTATCCCCTGGACCTTCAAAGAATGCCATCTTTCAATCTCCATCAGAGTAAGATTTTTCTTCAACCGATCAACATGGCATCCCTGCGATCCGTGGGAAAGGCGGTGATGATAGGTGTCATCCAAATACTGAATATTGAACATTTTTTAATCAAATAATATTTTCTGGATGAAATTCATGAAAATTGAACAATATAAACACACTAGGAAAAATCAAATATCAAGTTCTGATTCATCGATTTTGCTTACAACATTGGTGTACATATTATAACCATTTTCAAGCGCCTGACCCATTGCCTACATATTATCACCTTTAAAACTGTAATAATAAGCTAACCTTTGAATCAACCACGGAATTCTACTGTACTGGAATGTTCATGTTGACGGTCTTCCCCATTGGCTTGATGTAGACAAATGTTAACTCATTTCCCTCATAAGGCAGGGTGCGATAATAGCATGACACGATCTTCTGGTTAGAAGCATCTACAACTGGTTTCACAGGATCGATAATAGATTTGGGAGCAGAATCGGATGAATCACCAACAATATCCGCAGCCGCAGCAGCATCATAAGGACGTTTTCAATCTACATCAAAACCATCGCCCTCTCCAATTACTGGTTGATGAGTGGATGAGCCCAAAATATTTGACTCTTCTCCTACAGTATCGGAAACGGATAAATCAATAGCGACATAATCCCTATTGCGAAAATCTCCCAATGATGATGATGATGATGATGATGATGATGATGATGATGATGATGATGATGATCCGATAACAGGAGTTGGCCTAATTCTTCGCCCCTCGGTTATTTCTGGATCCACCAAATTAGAAATGGGTTTATCCATCAAATAAGTGCTGCGTACTTGACGCCGATAGGGGTGGTTCAAAGCTCCTATTTTTTCTCCTGATTTCGAACCTATAAGTAGAAACGCCAGTTTTATCTAATAACTTTCTAGCAATACGTTTTAGACCAATCATGTCAATGTACCTTAAAAATACGTTTAACTTAAAAGTAACTACTAAAACAGACAAATCTACTTTCTTCTGTTTTGGATATTTAAATGCGTCTTTCCAAAACCTCCAAAGTCTCCTTTCACATATAAAACCCAATCGTTTTCCAAATCAATTCTTGGATATATGTTGTCATTGATGGGCGTGATTTGAATACGTAAATGAAGAGGCACGGAATGAGTAATCGACTCACAACTAACCGTTGAGTTGCTTCTCTTCATTTGTTTTGGCTCCCTGATAGTAGGTGGAGGAGGGCGTGGTAGCGATAATTGTTTGACACAATTAGACCTTTCTTGTTTTAAAGACGGTTTTGAACTCTTGACTGAACCTTTTAGGCTCATATCAACTTGCGCTTGCGCCATACCAGAGTTACACACAGTACAATTACACTTATATGAAACTGATTCACAATTACCTGGCGAAGACTGTGAACAAAGAGTTTTGCAAAATTCTTCAAAAATATCTACACAATATGAAAACAGGCACATTATACGTCAAAAGGTAAATTACAAATGACTAACTTTTTGCAGTTCTTGGGCGTAATAGCACCCATTCACGGGGACTTTATCAGACGTCTCTAAATAAAATGTCCAAGGCTGAGTGCTGGCAATCCTAGTAACGGTGTAAATATTTTTTCCTCATGAACCAAGATACCCCGTATGAAAAATCTTACGAGATTCCAGACGTAAAACTTTATCACCAACCTTGAATTTTGGTTTTGATTTCGATTTTGTCTGTCCACGATCCCTGTACAATTTACGATATACATCAACCTCGTTATCCTTTGTAACCTCTGCGGGTGCCATGCCTATACTGGAGTGTTTTGATCTGTTATATATATGTAAAACTTGAGGCAAAATCTTTTGATATTTTTTGTTTTCATATGCGTTAGATATCTTGAGATCCTTTCGAAAATTGTACTGTGTAATCTTTCAACTTTACATGCTTTAGTGCTTTTTAAGCTGGTACTAAAATGTTTAATTCCGTGCTTTTGAAAATAACTTTAAGTTTGCTTCGATGTAAACTCTAGTCCTGCGTCACTCTGAATTTTTTTAGGATACACTTTAGAAGTTTGAAAAATTGTTTCAAGTCCGTTTATAACAGTCTCTGGCTTCTTGTTCTTCAGTGGCACAAAGAATTTTGAAAATCCATCAATGCACGATAATAAATAAGTTATAAAACTATTTTGTCTCTTATATTTCCGTACGTCAACTAAGTCAACCACATATTGATAATTCATCCACGGAATGTAAACTTGTCTCCCTGGAAATTTTCGTTTGATAAGTTTGTGGTAAGTGCAGGACTTTGAAGCAGAAAGGCTTTTTTCTACTTCCTTTCTGTTGAAGTTTTTACTTGATTTGTTATTTTCTAGGAAATAGTTAATGCCACCCAAACTTCCATTCTTGTCTATATTTATATTATTATTATTATTTTATTTTTAATACTGCTCTTCAACAGTCGGTTCTTCCATCTTATGCAGCCTAAATAATAATGACATGACACCGTCAGATTACTTTAATTGACGAAACTGATAACATCAATAGTAGTATATTATCATCAACATGATTCCAAGAATAAAAAAGCATATGCATTTTTTGCAGTACATTGCTAATTGTGGGAAGCAACAACAATATTAAATGGATCAAAAATGCCGAAAAATCAGAAATAAAGACATTGTGCGAATGCATGTTGAACGTTTATAATGGAAACGTCATTATCCCAAAACAAACAGTGCAAAAACTAGTTCCTTACAAGAATATCTTAAACAAAATTGCATCTAAAAAATATAAAATATATTCCAAGAAAGAAAGAGCTATTATTGTTCAGAAAGGGGGAGGTGCATTCATACCGTTAATTATTGCCTTGTTTTGCCTACACTGATCTGAAAGTTAGTGAGCAACTGATATACATAATGGCCAGAAAAAAATGAAGTTAATCTCAGAGTCAGACTATGAACTATTAATGAACATGAAACGAGCGAAGATGGAGAACGGGTCTGTGAACTTGGAAGAACATAAAATGAAAGTCTTATCTGAAAATGAGAAAATTCCCGATGATATACGAGCTATATTGTATAACGATGCAGCCAGGAGACTTTCAAAACAGCGTACACTTGAAGCTTCAAAGCCAATATTAGTTATGATGGCAGTTAAATCCCCTTTAGCATTAGAAACAAATAAAAAGAGCAACAAACCGGTGAAAAAGCCTATTGAAAAAAGAGTTCATGCAATTATGAAATCATTCCATGCGTCAAATATTTCTTCCAATAAAAATAACGAGATTGTTGCTGACGGTAAACATGCTCCATTTTATAATATTAATGTATTGGCAAAAGCCTTGGCATCGGGGCGTAATTTGGAATCCACAATTGGCTACGCTGAGATTGCCTCACTTCTAGTAAAAAACAATGTGCCCTACAAGGTCATTTCAAAAAATGTTCAAGATTCGTGGAAATACTTGCTTCCAACAAATGACACCCCAAAAATATCTACCACCGGAAAAAGAATTAACCGTGGAATCAACAAACGATGGGAACAATATTAGCTTAAAATGATTTAGTTTTACATTTTGAATGGTGTACAGCATTGCACAGAATATTTTGTAATAATTTGATGTCTGGCCGTAGTAGGCAATACAATTTGTTTCCCGAAATTTTTAATTTGTTGGTCATTTTTTCTAGGATCATTTGAAAAATGATGATACATACTAAGAAGACAACATCCGCGATACATTTTCATTAAAAACTAGATTGCATATAATCCACAAACATTAGAATTTAGAGACTGCAGGCATTTGATATTTTCAATGACTTCACACTGAAGTCTGTTGGCAAAATTGGCAAAATCTTCAGCATAAGATTTTATTCCAATACCGTAGCTACAAAAGAAATTCAGTGGTCCATATTTTTTTGGTACATATACGGCTACCCAATGGTTTCCTGGGTATGTTTGAGGTTCATCATTCACTACCAATGTTGTTGGGTAGTGCATCTGGTTCACATTTTCAAGACAGTCACAGGGTATTACGTCATAATTAGAAACTTTTTTTAGAGTTAAAAATCCTGTTGAGCATCTGTCGTACTTGATTAGTATCCATAGTCACTTATAAAATATTATTAAAATCTTTAAAGAAAACGTTCTTGTAACGATCAATGTAAAGAATTGCCGGAAATTCCAAATAGCATACACATGTAAGTGCTCTCGGGGTGGGAGAGTTAACTAACTCCAGCTTAACGTTGCCGTGTTTAGGTGGCACAAACCCTTCCTTGACTTGCGCAATATTATACACGTACAAGGCAAAGCATGACTTAAACTGCTCGAAAGTGATATCCAATCCCACGTCCTCGGTTTGTATATCCAACCCTTTAAATAAGTTGTCATAGGCTTCAAGGTAAAGGTCCCGGTTGTAATCCAACTCCAGTGGAGTGTTAATGATTTCTCCGTTGGCTGTTAGATTTATAAATTTGAGGTCGTGATTGTGAAACACAAATGGGTTAGATTTATGGTCTCCAATAAATGATTTACTGTCAACTAAACCAATGATGACACGGTAAGGGACGAGTCCGAATAATAAGTTCTCATTTGTTATTTGATGAACACCTGGTGAAATTGTGAATTGTCGTACTTCAACACGTCTCATGGGCATACACACATTATTACCCTTTTCCAAATCTCGTACGTGTTCCAATGCCAAAGATGGCATGAGAGTAACTTTCTCAACTAATAGTATAGCCTCTTGAACTTCAATCTTATATTTCACATCAGCATTTGTAAAGAGACAAAATTCATCTGGAGAACTCGTGAAGACAAATCGTATGTCAACACCAGGTAACAAATAACTTGTTTGTGAACAAATGTCCATAAAAGGGCGTCCAATTAATTCGAATACCTTACCGTTGAGGCATTTCTTGTATCTTTTAGTGTAACCATCATCAATAGCTGTGTCAATAACTGCTGGTGTAAACATTGCGAATGACAGTTGAGATTTCTTATACTCCTTCCCATATCCCAATATGGTCTCCAAATAACTCTTGTAGGGATATAAGTTGCTCTGAGGAGTAATTTTTTTAGGGGGTTTATACTCCGATCTTTACCCAGTGGGTCTATCAGAGTTTTTCTGTACCTCCTTTATTTCTCTTTCCAACTTTATATATTTACAAGTGAGAAGCTTATACTGGCTCTCTTGTCTGAATGGTTTTTTGCACCGGCACATATGTACTGGGTATCGTACACGAGCCGGCAACCCGTGTTATCATTGTGGCTACGAAGGGTAAGTGGGACATATACCCATGGTCCATTCCTCGCAAGCGAGTATATCACAAGCCATGAGCCACGCCCCTTAAAGATAGGTTAGAAGGAAACTGTGTAGGAGTGAGGTATCGAAGGGCAACTGCCAGGGACGCTCTTTCACCAGATTAGGATATGCAGATGCGATAGGACACGCGTATGCTAAAGAGCTCTTTATTCAGTCATTGTTCAGCACGCTCCAGGCACTACCGCATCGGCACATCCAACCGGATCCAGAGTGCAACATCGCCGCCAACACTCTTCCACAGAGAAAGCTACAGTAAGAGACAGAAAATACCCAGGAAGTTATGCGGGGTGAGCTGCAGTCGAAGCTGACTCCTCTTCAACCGAGCAGACACGCTACACCACCGAGGCGCCGGGACACCTGCTCTGAGGAGAAATTAATACCTCAGTAAGATAGCACGAAGCTTGCGAAAATAAACTGTGCAAGCAATTATTAACGGGAGCGACGATTTCGTCACTTTTTATAGCAACATTATTAGGCTCGAGTATCCTACATTTCAATTTTAGCTTTGTTGATCGAAGGTCTACATACTGTGTATCATTTGACTTGACAAAAAACTGAATCGGTGCAAGCCTATCTTGAATGCTCGTGACTGGAAAAACTGTTTGAATTTGAGTACCCAATCTTGTGACGTCGTACCCAGGATCAGAGAATAAGGACGTCTCACCTCTTATATAAGTGTATGGGGAATTATTTTTATGCGTTTTACTGTTTGCTACTGCCATAATTTTCTACTTATATGAATTTAATGGAATATTGTTGGGTAGACAGGGGATTTTTTAACACGCTTTCTCCTCCGTTGACGTTCTACTACAGAATTTCTTTTCTTTTGTGTTTTTGATCTGTTTTTGGTATTCTTTCGAGCTCTTTTTGCTTTACCTACTTTACGCTTTTAGGTAACCTCCCTCTTCTTACGACGTCCTGAACCAGTCTGGTCCAAGTAATCTCGTCCCATAGCTTTTAGTGACTGTACAGAATTTATTCTCAATGCATCCTTTAAATCTCTTCCATTTCTAACATCGGCTACAGTATTTTGTATAGCACTTAACGCGTGCGGGAGTAAAAAAATTTTTGCAAAAGGTAAAATTGATTTTGCAATGGTGCCAAATATTCCACCATTTCCAGCACCTCTTTGCCTCCGTGCGCCAGCAAAGTAGAACTGACCGTCAGGCATCATTGCGCCTCCAATTTGATGCGGCAGGCGACGATAAAACAAGTACAAGTCGTCATTACAATTAAAAGGTCTAGTATTCATTTAAAATTTCTCTTTTCCCGAAATTTTATGTTTACGGGTTCAGCTGTCTCCGTGAGTACCCAAACGTGAATAATGTCACAATCGGAAACGCTTAGGTTTAAAAAGTGAGGGGCGCGAAGGAATTATTAGTGATTTCACCATATGTTCCTTTGTATGGTATACTCCTTAGGCATGGAACTTGTACATTTGCGAGATACTGTGGCTGAATTATATTACAATATAAAAACAGTTTAGTATTCCCCGCATTAGCATATACGGGCTGAGTTCCCTTAATTATTACCGGAGTGGTATCTTTTCTGTAATTTTCTATGGCACTTGCAACCTTTTCCCTTAATTCCTTTGGAACAATTTTTTTTCATGTCTTGCCTCGGAGCTATAATCCTTTGATACAGCAACGCCAAAATCTTTTGCTTTCTGTCCGCTGCCGAATGATATTTTATAGAAATTTTCATGTTGATCCAAGCCGATAGACAGCATTTTATTATCCGCTCCAGGATTATACGTCAATTTAGGAAATGCGTCGCCAATTAATCCCGTATCATAATCATCTATTCCTAATATTGCACTTAATTTGGGGCTAAAACATATCTTGTGCAAAGATGTGGTCTCTTGATAAATTTAACAGCGAAATATACGGCCTACAATAACTATATTCGTAATTGGACATATCTCTGGTAACATCTCCAATAATTCGCGCAAAGTTCTTATGTCCGCTGTAGATAGGAAATCAAACTCAATAAAATGAGCTTCCCCGCTTTCTTTATCAAACCACAAAAACTGCACGCTCCCGAGTTTTTCATCCTTCTTTATAATAACATGGCCATAAATGTATGAACAGTCTACTAGAGCAGCTTCCCATTGGTCTGAATTTAATCGTATTACTCCACTTAGCTTGTTTTTAAAATTTCCAACCGTGTTTTCAGGGAAAATATTTAAACTGGCATTGGACTGAAGAGACAAAAAACTTTTTCCGCTTAAAATGCCAAATCTGTACTAAATTCACCAAAAAATAACGGCCCCTTTTTATTCTATCACTCATATTAAATCATTCTTGTCTGCATATGATTACTACTTCTGACGTATTATTTTTGTGTCTACATATATTTGATTACTTACCTTCCGAAACGTATACGTTGCTCTGTCGTTCCTGCTAATTGGGAAGCCTGTTATTCATTTTCTTTTAAAGCATATGTATACGCATAAGTTTTTAATTCATGGAGTATGGTGAGTGCAGTGCGTTGGCTGGGATACGGCCCGGCAGAGTTGGGGTTTTTTTTGGTTTTTTTCAAAAAAAACAAACAACCAGGTTTTTTTGGTTTAAACCGGGTTTTTTTGGTTTAAACAAATTTTCAATCCAAAATATTCATTATTATGCAAAAACATGTGAATTTGAACAAATTTACTTATTTCCCAAACTCAGTAAGTATCACAAAGCATTAAATATTTAATAATTTGGATATAATTTTAATGATAACTTTGCAGCATAAACACAAGTTTATCATTTTTCATTTTACAAACGATTCAGAATTTCTAAATGTACAAGACTAAAAGCTAATAGTATTATTTACTTCACTAAAGTTTAACTACACAATATCACAGTAACTGCACAAGTTTTGTGCACGACGAAATATAAGCGTTTTGGATTGAAAGTATTAAAATTTTAGGTGTTTGGTTTAAACCATTGGTTTTTATAAAAAAAACCGTTTGGTTTAAACCATGGTTTAAACCATGGTTTAAATCATTTGGTTTAAACCAAACCAACCCTGCGGCCCGGAGATGTGTAGCCTAATACGAGCATCTCCGCCCGCATAGTTAACATTAGCGACATATGTGATAAAATTTTTGTGTGAGTGAGCCACTGACAGTTGCACGGCAATTCGCCCGTGTGGCTCTAGCATATGCACGTATGCTTGCACATGGAATACTGTGAGCACGTCGGATGGTAATACGAGAGGGAGATAGGTGACGTCAGAGACGAGCATCTCCCTCCGTATGATAACATCAGCATCTACCCCCGTTTAATTAACATGCAACATGTACTCCCATGTAATTTTGGTCAGCATCTACCCCCGTTTAATTAACATGGGCAGCTACAACATCAGCATCTCCACCACGATATCTACTAGTAAGTATTATTGAATATCAGGTAATTTCTTAAATAGGATAGAGACCGGACAAATCGCGTAGCTAAACCCCTTTCATGTTAAGATTATTTACCTATTTTGGTATTTTGTGTAATAATTCTATGTAATTACTACAACAAATAAAACTTCTACGGTATTTGTAGATGAAACATTATTTTGTCATTCAAATTATTATTAAAATTCATTGCTGCCAGACATCCCACCCGCGTTGCGGATGGCTTGATTGCTAGTAAGTAATAACGATCTCGTCGGAAGTCGTCCTGTATTTCACGTATATATATTGTTATGTATATTGTAGATCAATTTGCATTTTTTGTCTTTGATATTTTGCTAATTTTTTCCCTCTGACCCATGGCTTGTATTAAAATTATATCGCAAAATTAAAATGATAAACGTAATTGTTACAGCCACTACTTGGTGTAAATATAAATATTTCTCAAACTCTTATTGTTAGAAACTTGTATTGCGAAGGACCAGCACTGCCCTTGCAGTGCACGTATACTTCAATGCAACTTTCTCTACCTTTCCAAAGACCCTTGTAACAGCGGTAGCCTTTGCTACCCTACGTGAGTGAAAGTAAAGGGATTAGTGTAGAGAAAATTAAAGAAAATTAGTCAGCTTTATTTGACACAAAGTAGAAGTTTTCTCACTCACGTTCAGAATGCTTATGAACATTTTTTCCCTCCATCTCACACAAATCAATGACATAATATCCACAGATACAAACTTCCAATCATTCTTCTCAATACATTCAATACATTCCATCCATAATTTACAACTATTGTCTACGTGTATAGCCAAACACTATGGTAACTGCTGCAACAGAGGAGAGCTCCATATAACCACACTGCAAAACCGCTCTCTTCTGTTCCTCTCTTTGCTTTACTCAATGCTCTCGTCTGCTTCTCCCTCTACTGCACAATGGTTTCCTTCTGTAGACGTTACATCTCTTCCCCCAGATGAAGGACTTGGTTTTTCATCGATACGAGTAACGTCAAGCACACAGATCTTCACCACTGGCCTCCTGTATGTACCATCCTTGGTCTTGACATCAACCACCCGTATTTTGCCGTCTTTACCGGGGTACACGTTGGTAATACGACCTAAAGGCCACGAATTTCTGGGTCCATCCTTGTCAACAATCACTACTATATCTCCCACTTTGATTGGAGATGAGTGCTGAAACCATTTGGTCCGCCTGGTGAGGGTGGGAAGGTACTCCTTCACCCAACGAGTCCACAGTTTCTCTGTCAATTCTTGAACTAATCTCCATTGACTTCTAAGGTTGAAACTACCTTCACCAAACTTTCCAGCGACATTAGGACCGAGTTTTCTACCAATCAAAAAATGATTAGGTGTTAAACACTCCGGGTCTGTAGGATCCACAGACACATGGGTAAGTGGGCGATTGTTTATAATAAACTCCGCCTCCATGAACAGCGTAATCAAAACATCCTCTTTAGGAGCTTGTTCTTTCAGCGTGACAGAGAGAGCAGTTTTGACGGACTTGATCATCCGCTCCCAGACTCCTCCCATGTGTGGTGATGACGGAGGGTTAAACTTCCAAGTCATTCCCTTTCCTGCAAAGGTTTGTTGGATCTTACTCGTATCCAGTTCTGATAGCGCTCGCTGCAACTCTTTATCAGCTCCTCGGAAATTGGTCCCATTGTCAGACCACATGACTTCTGGAACCCCTCGCCGGGCAGTAAACCTTCTGATGGCATTAATAGCCGCATCCGTAGATAGATCCGGTGCTATTTCGAGGTGTATGGCTCTGATGGAAAAACATGTAAATAGCACCCCGTATCGTTTTACCCGCTTACGCTGCTGACAAACCAATAGTGGGCCAAAATAATCCACACCCGTGAATCTGAAAGGCGCTTCAGCTCGAACCAGTCTTTCCAGTGGTAGTAATCCCATCTCCGGTGGTACTGGACGCACCTTCATAATCTTACATTTCTGGCAATTATGAAACGCTTTCTTGACAGCAGCCCTAGCATTTATGATCCAATGGTTGACCCTGACTTCATTCAGTACTGATTCCACTCCTTGCTGAGCAGCCTGTTCGTGCAAATGGGAAATCAGGAGCTGTGAATACCTGCCACGCGGGTCGAGAATTACTGGATTTTTTGACATGAATGACATAGTATCAGCTAGATTAGTTCTTCCTTTCATCCTGAGAACTCCATCACAATCTAGAAACGGGGAAAGAAATCTAATTCTGCTACTGTTAGAAAGTTCTCAGAGACTTCAAGTCTTCCTGAAAGTAGCTTTCCTGACTTAATTTCCACCACATAACTTGCGCCTTCTCTAATTCAGTAGCAGTGAGTTCTCCTGATAAGTCTGAAGATGGTGTAGTACGAATTCTCCCCAGAAATTTTCTCAAACTACGGTTAAACCAGGCTGTTGCTCTCACTAATTTCAACCACGAGCTGAACCTGGCTGAATCCGGCAAGTCTTTGTCAACCATTTTCTCAGCCAGCACGAAAGTTATTTCTGGGTTTGGTTCTAAGTCTGCCTTTACAGATTCCACTACCCTTTCCGTTGGCCAGTGCACCTCGGGTTGTTGTAAAAAGTTCGGGCCTGAGTACCACCTGGTGGATGGACGAAAGTCAATTTCTGGATTCGATCGGGTTGCCTCGTCAGCAACATTTTCCTCTGTTGGAATCCAACGCCACTCTTGTACATCAGTTGCTTCCAGAATCTCTCCTACGCGACTGGTTACAAATTGCTTCGGACTTGGCGAATCAGATCTTATCCAGGCTATGACTGTTTGGGAATCTGACCAGAATATACATGATTGAATGGTTACCTGAATTTCCTTCCGTATTGTCATAGCCATTCTCGAACCAAGTACAGCTGCTTGCAGCTCTAATTTGGGAATTGTAAGTGGCTTCAACGGAGCTACTCTTGCTCTGGCCAGGACCATCCCAACATGCACTTCACCTTCGCATTCTATACGTAGGTAGGCTATGCTGGCAAACGCTTGGCTGCTTGCGTCTACAAATATATGAAGTTGAATGTTGTCGGCTTCCCCCAGGTACGGAGAGTAACACCTGGGCACGCTCACATTCACAATGTTTTGAAGTTCGGTCACCCACCATTTCCATTTTCTGAACATTTCTTCAGGAACACTGTCGTCCCATCCAGACTTCAATAGCCAGGACTCTTGAAGTAGTATTCGGCCTTTGATGGTGAAATGAACTACATAACCTAGAGGATCGTAGACAGACATGACGAGCGATGCAATCTCACGTCTCATTGGTGGTCTGGAACAAGTCAAAACTTCCTTTTTAACCTTTGGGAAATTTGTGATGAACACAAACCTGTCTTCTTCAGCATTCCAATTCAATCCCAGTACTCTCTCTATTGGTAGTAAAGCTTCATCCGAAATTGAAACTAGACTTTTCGCTCTAATTTGTGGTGGTAAGGAATTAACAACATTCCGAGAACTACTAGCCCAATTCACAATAGGAAATCCGCCAAGCTCAAAAACTTGAATGATATCTCGAATCCGTTCCACAGCTTCCTTGTCACACATGGCCCCATGTAGATTATCATCCATATATGTGTTTTCAATGATGTTTTTTGAGACCTCTGGGAATTTTTCTGAAAACTCTTCTGCATTTCTGTTTTTCACATACAGGGCTGAGGCCGGTGAACAAGTAGCTCCAAAAATCATTACCTCCATGACAAACTCTTCCGGATCAGCATTTCTGTCCTTTCCTCGCCAAAGAAACCGCTGACTGTCCACATCCTCCGGAATAATTCGGACTTGATGGAACATTTCCCTTATGTCTCCAACTATACCGACTCTGTGACGTCTGAATCGCATTAGAACTCCGGGCAACGGGTTGAGCAGGTCCGGTCCTTTAAGAAGGCAATTATTCAGGCTGACTCCATGGGATCGGGCAGCGGCATCAAATACCAGGCGTAGCTTTCCGGGTTTATTTGGGTTAAATACCCCAAAGTGCGGAAGGTAATAAGTCTTTGGACCTTTTACCTTCGCCTCCTCCTTTGATAATTTCCTACAATAGCCTTTGTCAATATAATCCTGGATTTTGGAGCAATATGCATCTCTAAAGGCCGGGTCACGATCCATTTTCTTCTCCATACAATGAAGTCTTCTAATGGCATTGTTACGACTCTCCGGAAGTTGTAGGCTATCCGATTTCCATAATAAACCCGTTTCAAACCTATCACCAACACGTCTAGTTGTTCTCTCCAAAATCTGCAAAGATCTCTTACATCTTCTGATGACTGTCTACTCTGCTCCAAAGGACGAACTCCAAACGATTCGGTTGAAAAGGAAGCTTTAATAAGCTGATTGAGTTCCTCTTCCCCCGTCGGATTTGCACACACGTGAAAGCTGTAGGAGTCTCCTAATTTTCTTCCTCTCGGAATGCTTCCGTGAACCACCCAACCAAGCCAGGTCTTCGTTGCGACGGGATCATTCCAATGACCTTGTCGAAGTTTCCTACTTGTAATAAGGAGCAAATTATCGGAACCAATGAGGATTGTTGGAGCAGCATTTACCATTGTCCGGAATGGTATGTCTTTTAGGTAAGGCCAACTTGTTTTTAGAGTTTTCATATCCACCGACTGCTTTGGTAAACACAACTCAAGCACTGTTCTGGCATTATACAATCTGAATCTCTTCATCCCTTCTGCTTCTCCTGAAATTTCTACAGTGACTCTCCTCGATTCTGGTTCCCTTCGACAAACTTCATTGGTCCATTGTACACACAATGGATCAACATCTCCGGTAAGTCCTAACAATTTGGCAGTACCATCATCTATCATGGTTACAGTTGACCCCTCGTCTAAGAGTGCATATGTGACAACTTTGCCTTTAGAACCATATAGATTGACGGGAATAATGCGCAGAAGAACTTGCCTGTTGTTTTCGGAACTCTTAACATGCCCAGCCCACTCACCGACTTTCTCTTCAACAGGTGCGTCTATCTTTGACATTGACTTGTGCAGGAGCTTGTTGTGAAGTTTATCGCAACCATCTGTGCCACACGGGGTTTTCTTTCGACAGTCAGAGCTTCTATGTCCTGGAATGAGACAGGAATAGCACACACGGCTGTTCTTTACAGATTTCCATCTGGTTTGTACATCTGCACTTAAGAACCCCTTACATTCTTCCAGCTTGTGACCTTCTTGCGAGCAATGAAAGCACTTTCTGTCTTCCTTCTGGGCTGCAGTGAGGACAATTTTCTTGTTTTCCCTCTTGACTTCAGAAGTCCTCTCATTGTTAGTAGGGAAAGAACATGGCATCATTCTAGCCGTCGTAGCTGCATCCATGAGCCAAACCTGAAAGTTTCCGAGTGTTGGTTCCTCAGGTAAGCGTTTTGCCATGTCACACCATTTGAATTGAAGCTCGACTGGCAACTTTTGTACTAACTCTTCAAGTAGTAACGGGTTGTACAGTTGTCCCGATCTCTTCAAATTTCTCATAGTAACAACCAGGTTAGATACCAAATTTGAAAAGAGAATGATAGTGTCGGGCCAGGGGTCGGATTTTTGTAAATCTCCCTGGAAGATTATTTCTGAATTTCCCTGCTGACTATTATCTCCCTGCTGGTAGGTCCTCAACGATTTCAAAAATCCCTGCTGAAAAAAGGTCAACGATTTTCAAAATCCCTGCTGAAAAAAGGTCAACGATTTTCAAAATCCCTGTTGGCAAAAAAAATCCCTTACAAGACGTGCAAATCCCTGCCAAAAATCCCTGTTTGCTTAACAAATTTCCCTGAAACCCGTCAACAAATTTGAAAATCCCTGCCAAAAAAAAGGTCAACGATTTTAAAAATCCCTGTTCGTAAAAATATATCCCTTCCCTTTGAGATTTTCCCTGCCAGAAATATTTTTTCCCTGGGAAGATTCTTCCCGTCTTCCTACAAAAATCCGACCCCTGTGTCGGGCTTACTACGTGTACAAGCAGGTATACTTTTCACATCGGCTATCATGGACTTTACTATCTGGTCAGGACGGCCAAATGCAGATTCCAATATTTGCAAGATCATTCCTACATTATCCGGAAATCCGAGAAGAGATACCACTTCGTTCCGAGCTTTGTCCTTCAAGCACTTCATTAGTCTCACCATATTTTCATCATTTGAAAGTCCACAGAGCTCAGTTGTACGAAGATATTGATTGTAGAACATGGGCCATTCTGCTGGTTTTCCATGAAAGAAAGGTAGATCTTTCGAAACAGCTTGTCGGGACAATAATTTCTCCAATCTCCTATTCATGTCCATCAATGGGTCTGCTCTTGATTAAGCCAATGCTGTTTCCCCCGGCTTGACAGGGCTCACTTTCATATGCCTGGCATACGTCTGTTTCCATGGGAATCTGAACTGCGACCTCACTATGCGGGACGTGTTGTTCATTGTGGTGATTCTCTTCGATCCAACTGTTCACTCGCTCTCCAAACCCAGTTTCGGTTCTATCAGGAACTCGTTCCGGTTCCTCAACTTCATCGTCAGAACTGTCTGCTTCAAACTCAGCTTCTATCTGAAGATTAGTCATCTGGAGAAGTTTTTCTTCTATTTTCTTCTCTCTTTCCAACCGTGCAAGCAGAACTTCTTCTTCGGCTTTTCCGATTCTCTTCATGGACTCAATTTCTGCAATGATTTTCTTTTGCATAGCCTCGCTATGACAACTTGATTTAGAAATTACACTTCGTTTGCTCGATTTTCTAGAAGTTGCTATGGTGAAAATCTCGTCAGTTACCGTTTGTTGACTGCCCTTCTTGAATTCCTCAGTAGGCTTCGTAACTTCTTTCCGTAACTTCAGCAAAGGAGTCCCGAAAACCTCTGGGTCCTCTCTCATTAGCCGTCTACTTCGTCGGGTACCATCGTCTTCACCTTCCATTTTCTTTCCAAAACCTCGTACAAACTTAGGAATGTAAATCCTCTTTAAAGGTTCACGTTTAGATCCGGTTCGAAGGACCACTTGTTACAGCCACTACTTGGTGTAAATATAAATATTTCTCAAACTCTTATTGTTAGAAACTTGTATTGCGAAGGACCAGCACTGCCCTTGCAGTGCACGTATACTTCAATGCAACTTTCTCTACCTTTCCAAAGACCCTTGTAACAGCGGTAGCCTTTGCTACCCTACGTGAGTGAAAGTAAAGGGATTAGTGTAGAGAAAATTAAAGAAAATTAGTCAGCTTTATTTGACACAAAGTAGAAGTTTTCTCACTCACGCTCAGAATGCTTATGAACATTTTTTCCCTCCATCTCACACAAATCAATGACATAATATCCACAGATACAAACTTCCAATCATTCTTCTCAATACATTCAATACATTCCATCCATAATTTACATTGTCTACGTGTATAGCCAAACACTATGGTAACTGCTGCAACAGAGGAGAGCTCCATATAACCACACTGCAAAACCGCTCTCTTCTGTTCATCTCTTTGCTTTACTCAATGCTCTCGTCTGTTTCTCCCTCTACTGCACAATGGTTTCCTTCTGTAGACGTTACAGTAATAATGATAAGTATTTTCATATAAATCGAGCAAACTTTTATAGCTTAAGCAGTCTTGGCATCAGATGTATTGGAGGCAGAGATGCGCCCGTTACGTTACTTTTACCCAACAATAACGGAATAACGCCGTTTTTTAACGTAACGGCCTATATTTGGGGCAGGCAATAACGTAACGGTAACGGAACTAGGGTTTGCTAAACATTTATCGGAATAACTATAGCGTTCCAGCGTGTGTAAACAGGTAACGATATTGTAACGTAACGCAACGATATCTAATAAATATACTTATGAATGTACATATTTATTTTTGCATTACGCATTGACATCTGTAATTGGCTTTGCTTGGAGTAACTGTGCATGCAAATAAACGTTGGATATACATATTTAAACTTTAGTTGGATGTGGACACCCTGATTCCTGAGCATCATTATGTACGTTAATGAAAACATGTTAAATTTCAATAGGAAGTTTTTGACCCTTTATTTTGCTCAACCCACACGCTTTTGCTAAAAAAAACGATGTGTGATCGGCTTACGAATTAAGTTTTGGTTCTAACGTAGAGTTAGTAGATAAGAACTCACCATGGAGAATACTGCTGCTATATAGTAAAAGGAGAAAAATGAATTTGAAAAAAGGACAATGTTCAGATTACCACACCGGGTAGTCGGGATGCGGATCACATTGCAGGTGAATCAAGTACTGCACAGAAACTGTAAATTGCCTTTTCGCTACATTTTCTGCATACCAGGTACGTCTGGCAACACTAGTTGTTTGACATTTTAGTTTATAACGAGCGGACAATAATAGTAACGACAACGGAAAGTAACGGCTATTTTATATTTTTTATTGGTAACGAAAATTAACGCTGGAGTATTACCGTTGTCTTGTAGTAACGGAACGGTAACGCTGAATTTTTTATACGATATTTGGTAATGTAATGATAATTAACGACAATTTTAAAACCTATCGTAATAGTGTAACGTAACGTAACGAAACTGTGGATGTGCATCTCTGGAGGTATTAAAAACAAGGTATTAGTATAAAAAAGGTGGGAAATTGCTGACTAAACTTACCTTTGCATGGTAAACAAGAATATTTGGTTGAATCCATTTATAAATGACACATATTTGTTAATAATCAAAACAAATTAGGGATTTTAAAGAGACCTATAAATAAAATTAAAGAAATTTAAAAGCCCCAAACGTAACAACGGCACAAACGTATTGCTTTCAGCTGATGATATTGACAAGTCTAATGTTGTCATAATTTTCAAATCTTCTCAATCCAAGATTTTCCATGAGCATTAGCGAATGACTTGAGTGCTTGTAGAGTACATTAAAGACTATTTCTTTACCGTCTAGTCGTAAGTTACCTTGGCGTAATTTGGAAAACATAGACACGAAGACAACAAAACCTGTTGATTTAGAATATCACGAGCAACTTATTTAAAGAAGAAATATCTTTTGATCATAATATTTTCATCAATCGCAGCCTTTAAATTTGATTACAATAGTTTCATAATATATGTGTAAGTGTCAGAGCAGGCGAATAATTAATTCAATTTTTTGACAATAATAGTTACTTCAGTCGGTGTCTATCAACTGAGCAGTGCACACACGTTAAATTACATCACGGGATTCTTGATTTCAATATTATTGTTGAATAGAATTCCTCACTTCAAAATTTACAAGTGTATCTAATACCACAGCTTGTGGTATCCGCCATTACCAGGTTTTTTTTTCACCATCCACTTTTGCAAGTTTCAATATAATGTGCAGTTGCAGTTATTACCCACAGCCGCAGGGTGGTTGCGGCGGGTCTAGTAACTGCTTTGAAAGACCTGGTTCAGCACAACCGACATGTTGTGCACCACAGTGTTGTCCACGGCCGTGGTTACCACCTTCTTGCTGCAGCCCAAGCAGTTGTTGCAGGTACAGTCCTTTTTCCTGGGACACTTGTCTGAAAAACCGTCTTACTTGAGGCCGAGATTTTTGAGATGAACTGTTTTGTTATAGACAATCTTGCTGCGGCCCTCCAGCAAGATGCCCAAGCAATAGTTGTTGTTGCCATCCCATGGGTGGTGGCTGTTGTCCTTCAAATGGTGGGAACTCCTGTAGGGGTGGGGGCTGTTGTCCTTCAAATGGTGGGAATTCCTGTGGGGGTGGGGGTTGTTGTTCTTCAAGAGGTGGGAACTCCTGTGAGAGTGGGGGTTGTTGTCCACCAAAATGCTGTGGGGGTTGTTGCTGCTCCAGTCCCTGCTGCTGCGCACCACGTTGTTGCCCGTCGTCATGCTGTCCACCCCCTCCCAGGTGCCCTTCCTCATGTTTCGGTCAACAGTGCCCTTCCTCATGCTGTGGTCAACAGTGCTCATCTCAATGTTGTCAGATGAGATGCCCATGTCAATGCCCATCCAGATGCCCTCAACCTTGCTGCGGTGCACAAAGGGTTCCAAGTGGTCTAGTATGCATGCAGCGAACCCCAAGTTCAAATCAGTTCACCGCCGGATGTAATCCACTCCGATGTCCAAACAGAACATTTCACATATAAATATTATTCCCTAAAGGAAAAAAATAAGCATAAACCAACCCAATGCACTCATACTAAATACTATCGCCATCAAGGTATGACATGGACAAAGTCGAACAACGAAGGTCGAAACTCCCACTGCTTCTTTCCTGTGAAGCAACCTTTAAAAGATGCAAAACAGCAGTGCCTGTACAGAAAGTCATTACATTACACATTGCAATGGTTTAATTTATTTTTATAGTATCCAAATTCAAAATTATTTTTCACTGCTCATGTTGTACCGACTAATAAAAATGTAAACTCACACCAAGCCACGTTCTTGAGTTTTGTTCTGCTTTTTATATCTACAATCTACATAATTATACTAGATGCATCAGGTTATTCTGTAATATTATATATAATGATTGTGTAATTATATATAATATTATATATATTTACTTATAATAATCTTATTATTAAAATTAAAATTAAATATAATAAAATTATTATAAAAATATCCTATCTACTAAGTTGAAAGAGTGGGACGTCGTCGTCTTCGTGTAATACGAATTTGAGATTCAAATTTCCGCGCGCTGTTTTTTATTGGCTGAGCCAGCAATAACTGGCTAAATAAATTATTAAAATTATTTTTTTAAATTAAAAAAAAATATTAAAGCATTATACTGTTTTGTGCTTTTTCTTTTTCCTCTTTGAATAATTTTGCTCAAAAATGAAAAAAGGATGCTAAAAAATCTTAATAATTTGAAATTAGTAATAAAACTTTTTAACATTTTTTTTTATAGATTTGAGATTCAAATTTAAGCGAGCTTTATGTTAATTTGCTGAGCCAGTAATAGCTGACTAAATAAATTATAAAAAATATTCTAAAAAGAATAAAAACATTATACACTAGCAAGGGCGGCGGCATTGCACGGGCAGCCGTCCACAACCAAGACGGTCCACTCTTTCAAATTAGAAATTAGCCTAATTATTATATAATGTCAAGCAAACATGGGCGCCTGCCTAGATTCTAGGCCCTATAATAGGCTAAGGCTCAAGGATGCTGCAAGTTGGGATATAAATCTAGGCGAGGTTCTAGGCTGGGCAATCACCACTACAATATTGGCTTAGGGACAATCTAGGCTATTCAGATATTTCGCAACAAGCGACTGGGCTATTCAGGCAGGCTACAAGTTCGTTCAAGTAAAGGCTAGGCATTATTGGCGAGCGGAATATTCTCAAAGCACGAATTGGTAAGGGATATGCCACAAATGACGTCATGCATTTAGTCACTATTGTCCGTGCATGATTTAACAAGATGTACTCAGTCAGTCCCTTCTTCATAACATGAAGTCATTTTCTGCACCGATTTAACCCAGACCCTTTGTTACTCTTATTTAAAATCCCGTGCGAGTTTGTAAGATTAAATAACGACCTCAGCATCCAAAGTCATTAGTTCCGCAACTAATTCACAAAGTCACCGAGTTATATCGGTAAGTAATATAAGGGACAGAGTAACTGACTCATCTTAGTACTTCTCCACTAAAAGTTATTCAAAAAACATGCCGACTGCGTCATATGTCGGAGAAGTATATATAAGCAGTTGTGTATATACGTTCTATTTAAATTTCCTCACATCATACGGCTGAGCCGATCTTCAAACAAATAGTTAAACATATAGTTTTTTACCGAAGGAAATCAAAATGGTCACATATAAACACATGGTAATACCTGCATCATCGGCAGATGGTGCAGTCACCGTTTACCAAACTGAAAAACTGTAATGGTTCTTATTGCGGACCGATAATATCAAATACTATCCTAAAGTTGGTAGGGTCATCCATTTAATCTAACCTTGGAAAGGTATGTCACATATAAACGCACATTTTAATACATCATAGAAATCTATTGATCTATGCATTCTATCATTTGCTCTCGCAATGGAAAAACCTTGCGATACGATTTTCGCATGAATGGATGGGTCAATTTTTGACGGGAGGAGCCGTGGGTAATAAATCATTCGATAACGAGACATGCAAACTGTTTGGGTGATTTGAGAGTAAATTGATTCTAAAAAATTTCCAGGTGAAATTAGTTTTCTATTGTAAAATGTTTTTGTTACATTATTTTAAAATTATTGCCTGAATGAGTGGCCCACTTCAAATTACCTTTGACCTCATTGTTAATCTTCTACTTTTATTACGGTTATAACCGATGGCTAATAAGAAAATCTCGACGGTAAAAACAAGGTAAACAAAGCCGATTAATTGTTGCCAATTAATAATGTTTTTCACAAACGAACTCAGTTTTGAATAATAAAGCACCCTGTAGCATTATACAATTCCCATGTATACATACACATATGACGTCGTATACAGTCAGTCAGCCTTCGTTGTGACGAGGAATTATCATGCAGTCAGTCAGTCGTAATTTACCAGATTTTTGGATGACGTCATTTGTGGAACATCCCTAAGGACAGGATTACAAGATCTTTGGGAAAACGTTTGCAGAGACGGACTGAGAATGAGGCGGGAATTACTTGATACCAGTAATTACCAGTGTATGAACATGTATACCACAGTACATACATAATGGTCCCGTATTTATTCCCACTGGATTATGTAGTTTATAAAAGAATTAATCAAACCCATACATTGGTGTCCAATTGCATGTGACACTGCATATGGCTTGCACTATCTAAAACTCACAATTATATCGCCTATATATAGGCTGGCAAAGTGCTGCCAGAAGCTATACAGCAAATATAGGCAGGCAACTTGCCTGAGGCAAGCAATGCACACTAGGACAGATATAGGCTAATAGGCAGGCAGTGAGAGTACTTGACCCTTGGTATCAAGGCTCTTCTTTTCGTTGAAACAACCTATTAACCAGGTTAATAATTTAACCTATATAGGATGGCGATATTTTTTGAAAGAAAATAGGCAGGCTTTATTTGCCCACCTTTGATGTCAAGTTTAATATTTTGTATAAATTACAAATTATTGCAATCCCAGTTTTCCCATCCACCTTGGTGGATGGCTTGAATGCTAGTTTGAAATAAGTAAGCCAATAAATTGTAGTTGAATAGCATGGCATGGTTACTTACTAAAATCTTCTCAATAAACAAGAACATTTTTACGCACCTTGAAAAAATTTGATTAGGATTAAAATGCACGATTGAGAATCGGCACTTTATTGGCAGCATGCATTCGAATTTTTAAAATTCCATCATAGACCTTACAACGTCGATGTACGCATAACGTACCTGTCTAAATCTCTAAATCTCTACCATCATGCTATAATTCTGTAGTAGCTACTCCCACCAAAATTAGAATACACCCGCAATCCTGACAAAATTTTTCTTTGATTACTGCAACGAGAAACATTTATCAAAATTAAAAAGTCTTTAACTAACCTATATCTTACTTAACCTTTAAATTTATTTTGAACCGAAATTCCTCCTTCAAAACTGGATTAAATTATGTCTTGTCAGGGCCCTTGTGGAGGTTGTAACCAGTGTGGCCCTTGTGGAGGCTGTAACCAGTGTGGACCTTGTGGAGGTTGTAACCAGTGTGGCCCATGTGGAGGCTGTAACCAGTGTGGCCCATGTGGAGGGTGTAACCAATGCCCGTGTGGAGGATGTTCATGTGGTTGCTGCAACAAATGCGGCTGCAAGCCTTGCACTTGTTGTCGTTCGGTATGTTCAGCATTAAAATGACTCAGATTCTTGAAAAAATTCTACATTTTTGATCCTTCAATTATTTAGAGTTGCTCGGACTCGAAATGTTGCAACCAGCCCAGGTCCAGAATCCCCCGCTCCTGCAGTCCAGGATGGTGTGATCAATCTTTCATGGGGAGAAAAGATCATTTGTACTTCAATACCAGGTGCTATCAATGCAGTTGGGCCCCACGATACGATGATCCCTTCTGGAACGCCCGACATGGGGCTCCTGTGTACACTACCAGATTTGACTCCCCCAGCCCTGTGAAACCACCCTGGTGCCCACCGGGTTGCAAAACAAGGAGTCCTTTATGTCCCAGATTCTACAAGAGGAATTGTGACGGGTTCTATCCCGATGAATGTCGTACTAAGCCCCGCTGCTCCGTCCGCAATCCCACGGGTACGAATTGTTGCGGTGTTGGAACAAATTGCTGTCGAAGGTGGAGCATTCCCTTGTGTCCATGTCCACTCTCCGGGAGATCCAGATGTTTCCCATCCCCGAAGTGTTGCGGGTGTGCTCCGTCACCGTCCTGCGTTCCAAAGCGACTTCGTTGTTGTGCGGACAAAGTACCGTGCTGTTGCTGCCCGCCTCGTTGTTGCTGCCCTGCTCGTTGTTGTAGTGCTCCATGTCCTTGTAACGATTGTGATTCCTGTAGCCCGTGCGGATGTAATGGCCAATGCGGTAATGCAGTCTTTGAGAACGTATTGAGTAGAATCACCAACAACTGTTGCACCTAACGATGCCTGTAGTGGCAATGGCTGAGGTGGAAATTAGCACAATGGCTGTCAACCAAGGCGGATGACCTACTCCAGGTAGTAGCTTGAAGCCTCTTTTGTCGACCAAATTCTAAATGAGTGCCAGTTATTAAAATCGTAGATTCAAAGTACCTGAAATTATTCGTAAATTCAATAAAAACTTGTTTTCATACAGATGAAAAATTAAGTAGTAATAATAATTCCATGTCATGAAATATTTGATTTTGGTAAACAATTTTAATGTGGAATACTTTTACAGTACACACATCTGACATCTCTCAATTCTCTCAAATCACAAACAATAGCTGCTTATTATTCTGGGGTGGTTGGCGCCGATTGTCAATATTTCGTCAACTGTATGTCCCACACTTTGGGTTCAATTAAATATTTCGATGAGCTACCTTGGCGACAAGATTTGGTAACTAATCGCAACTTGGAAAAAACTTGGTAACAAAACTTTTGTAATATCTTTTATATATTATTTATTACCTATTCTGGAGTTTCTTCCTTGTTTATAATTTTATTATTATTTTAAACATCCAGTCTGATTGGATTCAATTCATAGGTTGAAGTTAAATATCGATTTTTTTCCCGTTCAGGTCAATCCTTCAGTTACCCCATCAGTCAACAAGAGCTAAGCACGTAATAGCAACTCTGTGCAATAGGCACTACACTGACAGCACAAAGCAAACCAGAAGGATTCTATTATTTAGAAATAATTCACTTATACCTCACTAACGTATACGCAAGAACTAAGCACTAACTAAGCAACTTAAGGAAACAAATCACTGCCCTCAGTTTCATTTCTAGTTCCCAAACAGAAAATTTGCACCATTTACCTAAAGGCAAAGCGTTCTCCAAATCAATCATGTACTGCTGTAAACAGGTACGGAAATTATTCTCATTACTCATTTCATTATGTACTCAGGGGAAGAATATTGTTTGGTTCTTTAATATAAGCTCAAAGGGTCTCTTGTGGTATGTACCATGATTTCAATAAATTTGCTGATCATAGTTAAATCGTGCTGATAATAGGTCCCAAGGTCACATTTATCGTACTTAGTATTATCTAGTGTGTTCGGGAAGGCTACGCTATCCATTTTATCCATAAATAGTCAAAATGGGGATAAAACATTATTATAGATGACCCGTTACTAATAGTCGATGCCTCAATTGTATTATGGTTGGGAAAGGATTCCAATTTAGCCGAATGTATTGTAAGTTGAGGTTGTAGGTTTAGGCCTGTTAGACTCCTTCAAGGAAGTAGGTTTCTGAGATTAATAATTGATTCAGATTTGGCTGGATTAGTAGTTTTAAGTAGTATTGATCGCCAGCAGACCAGCAACGTATTTCCTGCTAAAAATTGTTAGCATGAAACAAAATCAATTTCAACAAATTCCTTACACACATTACCCTGTGTAAGTTGTGTACACAGTCATTAGTTGACTCAAAATCCTTAGGGACAAGAAACCAGCCTGTCTGAGCAAGGAGCTGGAATGCCTGGAATTCATTTACCTCTGGTGATTACTCCTGGAACAGGACAAAGGCGTTGCATGAGCCCTCAAGGCCCACAACAGTTCCAACAGATGAACCAAAACACGATTCCCAACACACTCAGTCCTGGGAGTAGCTTCAACCAAGCAGGAACGGTCAAGCAACGGTTTTCTATACCTTACCAGCAGCAACAAGCCAATAACATGAGCCCCGTAACACATTGTAATGCACCTGCAGGTGCAGGGTTAGGGATTAATCCAGTCAATAATTTTCCATTGCAAATACTTCCAATGTCACTATCACGCAATCAAATTAACAATGCAACTAACTTCAATCAGACAAGTATGGACAATCAAAGCTGCGGACTGTCTAAACAGGGACCTGTGAATAGCAACAACAGCATGATGCGTTCTAACATGGTGACATTTAGTAACCAGCAATTGAACAACAACGCCATGCGTTGCAATGGGTTTCCAGGGTTTAGTAACCAGCAATCGAATTACAACAACAACGCCATGCGTTGTAATGGATTTCGAAGCTTTAGTAACCAGCCGTCAAATAACAACACCAACCCCATGCATTGCAATGGATCTCCAGGATTTAGTAACCAACAGTCAAACAACAACACCAATCCCATGCGTTGCATTCGGCCTCCAGGATTTAATTTTAACCAGCAGGTCAATAATAGCAGCGATATGCGCTGCAATACTGAGCCTCCAGGATTTAACCAACAGGTCAATAATACCAACGGATCACCCTACAGTACTGGGTTTCCTGGATTTACGAACCAGAGTTCAAATAGCATGAACAACCCAACGAGCTTTTTTAAACCTCAAGGAATGTTTTCAAATAATGTCAACCAAAGAACGAATGGGTTTCCATCACAAACCCAGTCCATGATGCTTCCCAAAAATACTGTTTCCAAACAAAACAGTTGTGCACAAGCTGGGATGTACCTGCAAAACTTCCCAATAGCTTACCAGGCACAGCCCAACAACATGTGGTCAGCACAGTTTCCTGGTGGGAATATGAACTGCATTGTCAATGATCCAAATGCCCGCAGAGGTTCTGCGAAGAAAACTACGGGTCGGCGTGGTCAGAAAGCAAAGATTGTGCCCAAAAAATGCAGGATAGATTGCAACAAAATTTATACAGGTTTCAATGAATTTTTACACGAAGAAGCGAATGCATTAAAGGAGAAGCTCAATCTTAATCAAAACAATTCGAAACAAGCCTACCAATTTCTATACCAGGATGTATATCAAGGATTCAACGAACAATTTCCAGAAATGTGTGATACTCAGAGTTCAAATCCTTGCAACAATGGAACTGAGTCTTTTTGCCCCGAACACATTCTTATCCCAAATCCAATCCTAGTGGGACGTCCTCTAGCGAATGTCAAATGGCCAAAATCCTCGCCAAGCCGAACTCCTTCGAAAACACCGTCCAGTCAAAAACAGTTGCGATTTTCATAGGAGACAGTTTCGTCATTACCGAGTATATTTATCCCGCTAGGTGTAGATAAGATCTCAGAGACAGCACAAAAAATACAAAAAGTAGGAAAGGGCACGGCAGTAGTAATTTAAAAATTAAAATCATGTATGCTAGCAAGGGTATTTTGAAGGTTCACTGTATTGGGAGTAGAGCATCACCCCGTGGAATATTTTAGGCCCGTGCCCGCCTGGCCTGAAATTAAAGTTCAACTATAAAGCCCGGCCCGGCCCGTAAAATTTAAAAAGCCCGTAGACCGCCCGCTAATACCAGTTCAACTTCTAAATCCATAGCTATAGACCCAGAACAATTTTCCTATTCAATTTTTCATTTTCGCCTTTTTTTGATGGAAATTGGTAAGAATTCTTACAGTTATGTTTGGCCAGAGTTGATGTCTCTCCTTGGCGCGATTGCCTGCTAAAATATTTCTGCACTCATTAATTTCTGCACTCACATAATTTACCGAAATCTATAGTCAACCAGTATATGTATGTTTAAATGTTTTCCAAACTTTCCGGCTATTCCCTGTACTATAATTCGTTGACATTGAATGTTAA
The DNA here is from genome assembly GCA_947179485.1 of Allacma fusca. NCBI lineage: Eukaryota > Metazoa > Arthropoda > Collembola > Symphypleona > Sminthuridae > Allacma > Allacma fusca. Next base: position 39,180,754 of record OX359250.1, on the reverse strand, counting down.
GGCTTTGTTTTAAAGGTAAAATTACAAACGTTTAAAAAGCGTTCCATGTACATATTTAAGTAAATATACTTTTACATACAACCCCTGATCCTGCAAGCAACATAAATGCATTTTTTCACGGTCTTTTTTAACCGCATTGAAAAGACCGTACCCGCCCGTAACCCGTCAAGCATAATAAATTTTACCTGTACCCGCCCGAAGCCCGGGGGGCCGGGCTTTTTACCCACTTCTTACCCACAAATTTTAACCGCCCGAGATGCTCTAATTGGGACTGTTATCAAGGAGGGATCTCAATCTATAGATATTCATGTAGTGTCTATTATTATGTATCTTCAGGATCAGTGCCCTCGAGCTAACGTAGATGGTAAGACATGTTACTGTGATGCGAGACCATTTGGATTGTGTAATCCCGACTACTGTGACGCATACTGTGAAACCTACAACAATAACCCTTTCGGACCCAAACCACTGAATTGGCAAGAAACCATCAAAGCCTCATGTTGTTCCAGTGTCAATTATGACAATGACAATGGAGAAGGGAGTAATAAAAATCAGCCTCGATCCAGTGACCGTTGCACAAATGCCTCCGAGGGAGGACTGGATTTCAGTAAAGTCCTCCAATACAATGACGTTTACCGTGGCTTCAATACAAATATGAACCCTGGCGAAAACGAAGATGACCCTTGTTGCAAACAGAATCAATCCTCTGGAAATAAAAATAGATACTGTTGCGGAAATATTGGTGCCAGTGTTTAAAGACCCTGCAGATATTATCAATCAGTGTCTAATTCTGTACCCAAAATCTAGGCCCAGTGTTTATACGTATATACATACATACAAATAAATCTGTGTTTGGTTGAAGAATAAAGTCATCTGTCTTAAACATGATGTTACGCTCTATAAGCTTGGAGAAAGTTATGAAAAACAAACGAATTGAATCAATTGAATGCCCAGTAGTTCTTACAATATCGATTTCTTTCTTTATGTACCCATACAGTATGTACTGTGCAAATAACCATGGATTGGCCAATAATGTTGTTGTACATAAAATACATGCTTGGGATAATATGAAGGTCCCTACTCCCTACAAAATGTTGGAATATCTATTATTTAGTAGTGTACCTTATGGCAGTAATTCTATACAAAGGTCTTGATTTGCAGAATTGGTAATGCCTCCTTACTAAGAGTAAGGGCTTGAAGACCATTTTGGTTCCAGCCTTCACACGGTAAAAGAATTAAAAATAGGAAGGGAGAATCAATTAAAACTTGTACTTGATTTGTGCGTTCATTTAAACCGAAAGAGACCCAAATGAGCTTAGAATAAGGCACGTACGTATAATTACAAGTATAGCTAAATCCTTTTCGCAAGGCCAGTCAACTTGAGAGAGCTCATCTGTGCTTCAACACAGGGTCGATTAAACGGTTAGGTGGTTAATAATATTAATTTGGAGTATAGCTCCTTCTCATCCCATGTGAAACAGCTCATCGCATCATTGTTCTACTGACAATGAAAGTAGGCTGTGGATGTTTGAATATAGGACTTATTTTGAAATATAAGTGGAGATACTTCCTGATTTGCACAATTAAAGGTAATTAGCACCTTCCCTTTAAGAGGTATATAGAGAAAGTAGGCAAAATTGTGAGGAAGAGAGAGACGCCGAAGCGTCACGAATTTCTCACTCACTGTGGCTCTGGCTATGGCTTATCCGAGATCATCTTTAGGATACAGTCTCGAAAGCTAGGGCTTCCTATGAAGGGGCTGTTTACAAATCTGACTGGGATTTGGAGATATAATAACCCGCCGGGGCCCTTCATTAGTATTACATGAGAATGCTGTAGTATAGTTAGGAAGGGCTGGGGGTAATGGGATACTCCATACAAAATATGTACACCAGATCACCAGACCCCATGTTCCGCTTACAGACCAGTAAGTTAAGAATAAGTGATAAAGCTTCTGATAATGTAGATGTATATCAGAGCCTTCACCATATAAAAGTTCTTTGGAGTGGATTCTGATTCTGCATGGACAGCCACGGAACGAACGAACGAAGGATAGCACGAAGAAGGGTCATGTGTAAAAGTATAAACATAAATACACACACTGTACAATGTACATACAACAAGTGCACGGATGTCCTTGGGCCCGAAAACCTTAGTGGTCCCCTGGCCGATTTTACATGAGTAATATGTTGTCAAAAATAGTTACTCTTCCAATGCTGCGGAAAACCGTACAATTCTATTTAAATACTTTTTATTGGCTCAGGTCTATTTTTGCAGTCACAGAAGCTTGGACCAGAATTGCAGACGGGATTTATTTACATGATTAAAATTTTCCCATTATTCCCGCACACATTTCGCAAAGATAGTTTTGGCCCTCATTTATACTTAATATATTTTAAATTCCGTGGACCTACACACAATATTCCCGATTCCGTTCCGAATGTCGGGACATCGGAACGTTTTAGTTTAAATCTTTCGGAACAAACACTTAAGGTTTTGTTTCCATCACAGTTTGTGTTTCCTTCCGGAATATACTAATTTTTCTGTCCCGATCCCGTTCCGTAGCACGATATATACATGATATAGCCTTCACAACAACCTTTATTACAATATACTGTAAACTGTAATTGTAAGTTACTTTGTTCTGCATATGCTTTCGTTTTTCCATTTTTGTTGAACGCAAGCGCACAGAAACCGCACCGGATCGGAATGGAACAGAATAATTCCGCGTTCAGATGACATAAATTACTAGTAAAAGCCCTGTGCTTCACAGGGACAACTACTTGAAAATGTGGTAGTCAGGGGTGAATTAATAAAATAATTTTTACCCTGGCCCTAACCCTCAAAATAGAGTTGTGAGCCTTTACACATGTAATCTGAGGGCCTTATTCATCTTGTTTTTTACCCTGGCCCTAGAATTTCAACATGGCCGGGCCAGGGTGGGCCACCCCGTAAATCCACCCCTGGTGGTATTGATTACAGAAATTTAAAGCCAAATGGCTTACGAATCAAGCCCTGTCGTAGAGACTTGTATGCCTAAATCGTGCACGATTATATTAAGAGTAGCGCTTTAAATAAACGGACTGGTAGTGCTCGTTAATAATAAGGAGTGATTGGCATGCCACCTTTTGGGCGTTTGTAAGGCCATTGAATTAAGATCGCGCGAAACTTTAAATAAACGGACAGAAAGTGCTCTTTAATAATAAAGGATGTGTGACATTTTCCATACCGATGCTCTGAACCGTCCCATTCCCAATATCGTCGGTTCAAGTGCGCATGTTCCGGTCTTGTTCCAATTCAATTAAACAGAACGAGAAAAATGCCCCGAAAATTTTCCGTTTCCGAAGACGGAACTTCGGGATTTTAGAAACCCGAAGGAAGCTCTAGTCAGGAATGTGGAGCAGAGGATGATCACGATTTATGTGAAAACATCTGGAGATTTTGAGGGGTTTCAAAATATCTGACTTTGTCTGAAGTTTTGGCTACATCAATGACTCCGGTTAATTAAACAAATTTTTGGAAATCCTCAATAAAATTTGGTACAAATGGGGGGCATTAAAATTTTAAATAGGATAAAAATGAGGGAAATTATAATTTAGTGAAAATAATTTAATTATTTATTACCCTTGCCGCTTAAATATGTCAGGGAAGACCCGAGGGTTTGCGTTACCCTCGAAATAAAAATACACTGCAGTTATCAGGGAAGGATATTCCTATAAGGAACTCTGCTCTGAACTTAGGGTACGTGTACACCCCACATTGAACGTGCACCATATTTTAGTACTGGATACATTTCAACGGGAGATGGCCCACCCTAGAGTAAAACATTGGCCTCTATGGTTTTTAAAGGCTTTAGAAGCAGGGCCCTTCCTGCCCTCAGAATGTGAAATGCACATGGCTCGCTATATACAGAAGAAGCTGAGAAAGACAGATTTAGAGTAGGCAGCTCCTGAGTGTGGGTGAGAGAGACTCTGCCTGAGCGCTCTCATTTGAAACAATGTGTTGGGCTATTTTTGGGGAAGGTGAAATTGGGTTTCATTTGTGAAACCAAATTTCTAGTATAATTTTAAGGAGAGTTTAGTGAGTGAAACATTTTTGTGGTTAGGAAGGAAATGAAGCCCATAGATGTTGGAGCGGTCAGTTGGAGAGGACTGAGCTGGTTTAAGATGTAGGGAAATTGACAGTCGGGAGCTTTGACGACGGGGTTCTAAATAGAAAGTGATTTAAAAATCTGAATAAAATTATTGAAATCATGTCTGTGTTTCCGTTCCCTTCGTTCCCTGCAAATGTGAGCACTACCTTTACTCAGCCGGGAATTAAACCGGTGAATAATGGCAAGGAATGCATTGATCTTCATGGACGGAGTATCCCCCAAGGCGTTCATTATGTCCCGGGTCCAGATGAGTGCACATTGTGTGTCTGCGACAAGGAGGGACTACCGATTTGGTGCAAAGCAGTACTTTGCTCCCCACCACAGGTCAGTTGGATTCCAGGAATTAAGGAATAATATTTTAAAGTGTGGTTGAGTTGTTTTTTTTGCTTGTCCTATTTGAATTGTGTTCATTGCGTGCGAAATAGTTGAAGGAGTGCTAATATTGGAATTATTGTGATGGTGTGTAGGAATGCAAATCATTCCGTGTGGGGAATTCCTGTTGTGAGTTCATATGCTTGGATGACACGATTAATGGGGGGAAAGGGAACGGGGGTCCGACAGGAGGACCCTTCGGGCCGGTGGACATAGCGGAAGTGGTTCCAAAAATTGTCATTGCATCTGTTTGCTCTATGCTGTCATTGGCTTTACTATCGTTTTTGGTCTACAGGCTACGACAAAGGCATATTCAAGGTATGGGTGGATTTTGATGATTCAGGATGTAATGTTGTGGGAAGATTTTGGGATTAATAATTGTAGGGGAATGTAGATTCTGGATGTTTGGATATTTAGTGTTGTTGAGATGGCAGAGTGTAGAAAACGACCTGTTGGTGTAAAGTTTGCGGGAGTGACAATGTCAAATATATGGTTTTTATGTAATTAGCTGTTGACAATTATTGACAAAGTGTGTGTGTGTGTGTATGTGCGTTAATACAGGTCGAATAAATTCTGCGGAAGCTTGCCACTCGGCCCAGATGTGTGACGAATGCGATGATACTCGAAGCCTTGATTTTTCAAATGACTGTTACTTTGAGAGACCTGGGATGAATAATTTCTTTCCGCCGCACTATTTGGCATCATGGAAGCCACCTTCGTCGTATTTTCCGCCGAGAGGAGAGGCTCCACCACCGTATGAAGAAGCAATAGCGACTACATCTAACTGCTTGATGCAAGCTCCGATGACAAGCTACATGACTATGAATACTTCGAATGCCTTCAATCCAGCCGCAGTCAATACGACAATAATCCTCACGAATGAAAACATCAATCAGAGTCATGAGCCAAGTCCTCGTGTTAGTCAGACTGTACAATCTCAAAAAAGAGTGGAGTGTCGGGAAGTGTCACATGGTGTTGATGGTGAAGCGTCAGTGACACCGGAGCCTGTTTCTGTTCGAGATTCATCCGACACATCATGCTCGTCGAATCCGACTGAAAGTAGTAAATTAGAAAACTTGAATACTTCCAAAAGGGAACCAGTTGCCGGCCCAAGCTCTCTCCACAAGTCTGCTGTCGACTCGCCAGCAATTAAGGGTCATAAACATAAACATAGTCACAAATCGTCTGGTACTGAGAAAACCACAACGGAGAATATGCCAGCGTCCTTGTGCCCAAATAAAAGTATGGTGATCTCTCCCTTTTTTAATGCCCATGGGGATCTACCACCGTATTCAGCCAGGGACTGTTTCCGTCACAGTTTAACGTTACCTCGACATCCTAGCAATATTTTAGATCTCGGATTAGATTTGGATACGGACTATTCACAGCGCCATCAGCAGCGTTATAGTCTCCAATTTAATGTGACGGATTGGAGCTCCTCCAGCTCCACTTTGAGTTTGTCAACTCCAAATACCCCTATTGGTCGACTGGAGTCTTTGTCATCTTCAACTTCATCCACTTCTAACAACACTTAATTTCGTATTTAGGCAGGAGGTGTGAAACAATTACTGGAGATAGCGTTGCTTACTTTCACCGCGTGTTTTGAAACTTGCTTTATTCTGTTTAGAATATTGTATAAAGCTATAAAGCAAATTTTTGCACTTTTTTATGAAAAAAATATTTTATTATCAAATGAACGACACATGCTTACTCCTTATGACTTTTCTTAACTTGATTCAGTTTTCAGGAAAACAAGCTTGCATTCTTTGCCAGTGAATGCGACTCGCTGTGTCATTAAGCAGCGTTCGAACCGGTTTCTGTGTTCTAATAATTTGATTTGATTTGATTTATTGTCAGTAATGCATACGCAACACTAGCACTGTATTCACCTGGAGTTAACCTGTGAAGTGATTAGTGTTGAAGGTAGCCGACATGTAATTACAATATTTAGAGAAAGATTAACAATGTAGAGATTAATGATTAAATCACGTAGCTTAGGTTTAGTTTGTTATATTCAGTATCATCAAGTACATTAAGCTGCCTATTATAATTTGAGAATTTCAATTTTAGTATGCTGACACACATTTATTATTAAGGCGACTTAATATTGGTTGGAGTTTTAAATTCCTTGAGTGTTTTCAAATAGTTGGATCGTTGTGTTTGTAGCGATGATTGATGGGAAACAATATTTGTAAATATGGAGCTGGTGGCTGTCATGGTTATGGTGTCTGGTAGATTCTTGGTTTGGTGATTGATTTACCGGTGAGGCTCACAGATTAATGATTCCGTGTAGTTTGGAGTTTCAGGTGTTCTGCTCCGTCTCGTGGTCGATTTGTTTTATTTACTACCCGATCTGCATCGCTTCTTGACGCTTCTTCTGTTTATACCTCGAAATAAATATTGACATCTTTTGAGAGATGTATTCATTTATGATTTAATGGATAATGTGCGGTACTTCAGACATAGTTTTAATGATATATGATTGAAACGAAAAATTTTGCCTTGATTGATAGCTTATGAGAAGAGTTATCATTAAGGCATGAGAGAGATTTGCTTAGGAAGTGTCCTTTCAAATCTCTTCTCGTAAGCTTTGCTCCAATGTTGACGAGTGCTCCGATCTATTTCTTCAAGGATCGGTTGCTTCAGCCACGTTGCACGCACTTTACTTATGTGTAGGTACACACTTACGGGTTAAAAGTTCTAAGTTCCTATTGTAAGTTTACCGAATAATTTGTTACTTTGTTTGATTAAAATTACTTACAGGGCACATACGGGACACTACGGATGATTTTAATTGATTTGAAACTGCGTTAATGTGCAGTATTTAAGTAATTTTGCTGATTTGTTTGAGCATCGCATCAACGGCAGACATAGTCGCCGGACGCGCGCGCGGGAATGGATAATACAGAGCATCAGCAGCCAGTAACAAATACGTGGCTAAGGGTGTACTCACATAAAACATGTTCCTTCCGTAACAGTAAATATTTTTGTCTTTTCATCACGGAAGGAACTTAACGGAAACAACATTCCAACCGCTTACGAACAGACATTTCACATTCACACTCACGTAAGTAATTACATACGGTCTGAACTTATGTGAGAGGTCTCTCCGTAACCGAGAAAAATTTTACGGGCACGGACAAAACATGCTTTATGTGAGTACACCCTAAGTTATAATTTTTATCAGTTTTTAATCTACATATCATTTCACGCACTGTACAAATTTAAGTTCAAACAACGTTGGCTTTTAACTTTAGTTCTATTCTTAGTTGGATATTTTTACCGTTAAGCTTAAGTTCCTCAGTTTTTGAGTATTTGTAATAACATAACTTTTGGTTCTCTCTGCAGTAGGGGTAATGTTAACTTACACGTTATAAGCTGATATAGCCATCGCCTCGAAGCAGTATTAATTTCTGGTGTCGTGGTATCTTATGACAATTATTAGCAAATTTTACTCCACGTATCTGAACCATAGTCGAGGAATCACTTATGTAATATGTAGACATGAGTTGAATCACTGTAATATTTTATAGACATGAGTGTCACTGGGATCGATTCGTACCTACAATGGTGTTGTAAGAAAACAATCTTGATACATAGTCTGAACTGAAATTTGTATGAGTACATAAGTATCTGAACAGTGTTTAGATTAGCATCTAGGATGTTGAATAGTATTAGTTCAGTATCAGCTGCTTATGGTATATAATAAGTCTGCATTGTGCAATTCGTAAAACCCACCTGTTTGTGTTAACATGAATACACTAGTTACATTAAATATTTTAAATTAGTATTGTACAAAGTTACTACTCACAGTTACGGTACACGTACGTACGGTAAGGGCCTGGGAAGATTCTGAAAGGTACGATGTACTTAGGAAGGATTTAACAGGTCACCTTTACTTTAGTTAATATGAACCATCTAACTATTTTTGAGATTGACTTTCGTGTACTAAATAATCCCAGGTTCATGTTTTTATGCCAGGGTTCCCTTGATGTAATATTTTCCTTCGCGTAATTTCGTAAACGCCGCAGCTTTTTACAAATGCAGCTGTAAAATGTGTTTTCGTCGAGAATGAAAGCCTCGTTACTTTTTACAAAAATATCATATCTTTTTTATTCTTTGTTGCTAAAGTTGATTGAGAAGAGAATTTAGCTGTTATATATTGTAATTAGTCTTCTTATTGTATGTTATTGACAGATAATTAGCATTTAGCTCTCTTTATGTATAAATGTAATATTGATTCAGAGTCTTCAACATTTACACCTATATTAAGCTGTACTGTAATGCGGATCGGTTCCAGATGGTTACAGCAATAATTTATTGCTGTGAACCAAATGAGCCATCCATTGTAAATTCTATTTATGCTAAAGACGGGGAAATGACTTCAACTTTTTAACAAGATATACGTATACTCTGTGGTGTAATTGGATTTAGAAAGAATTGTTAAACCTATGAGGATTTATTGCATGGAATGAAAAAGATCGTGAACATGCTTTTTGAACGTCTACCTACAGTATCTGATAATCTATATCTGCATGGTTACAAAATAGCTAAGATTTTTTAAAAATACTATGTATTTTTGGCAAATTGCTAATCCTAAACGTAGTAGCCTTGCTTTGGCAAGTCTGTGAGCATTCTTTGATGTTATTGAGACGGCTGACTTTATAATGCGACAACCTTTAACTGTTCTACGTAATTTGATGCTTATTATTTGTTAAAGTAGTCCAAAAATACTTCTTAAGGAATATTTAAATGAAAACATGTTTCTAATTATCAAAATCTGCAGACTGTTTCATGGAAAATTATCTTTGAATAACCGATAATAATAAATTATACTTATTATTGTATACGTGCGCAGTTTGGTCTCCTTTCTTCGAGGCAGTTAATTTCGATGACTACATGTACTGTAAACTTAAAAATGGATCAAACAGAATAATTACCTCAAAATATTTTTCTCCCCCCTAGACCATAGAAATTCAATTCTCATTTTCTATTAACTTTCTTTCAAAGAAAGTCAGGATTTTTTTCCGAAAAACTTGAAAGTTTTAGTTTTTTACTCAAATTTTGAAAAATAAAATTTAATACGTGTTTGTGGGGAGTTTAAAGGACTTTCACACAAGCTCAACAGGAAATCCCTACGTTGAAGAGTTTAGATATAATCACAGGTCGCAAAAGACTGAAGCAAGATTTAAACAAAATCGTAAATCTGCTTCATGAATCTAAAAATAATAAACAAAGTACATCTTGGCAGCCAGTGTTTTAATGACTGTTTCAATTTAAAATGTTTGGTCACCTCTTGACCCTAATCGGGATCGGGAAAAATAGTCTGGTATAGCATCTCCTCCATTTAAACTTGTACAGATGACGGGATGATCTGTATATTAGGATTAGTTAATTTTTAAAAGTTGGACAGGATTCAAAACTTCATCATTCGCGTTGGAGGAGGTAATATTGAGTTTCGCATGAAATTTTGAGAGACGACTTGAAAGGAAAGGCAGCACTCAATTTTAAAAAAATGAGAAACTCTAGATTCAGTCCACCTGGACCTTGGATCAAGTTGAAACTCGAGTGCGAATTTGAAACTCAAGTAATTTCAAAATTTCAAGTGTCAAGAAGAAACTCGCGTGTGATCCCCGAATTTTGTATTCAAGCTTGAATGTAAAATTTCCTACCAAGTTGCTAATACAAATTGAGTTCGAATTCAGTGTCTGAGTTAGTAAGTACTTATTTATATCTTACGTTACCCCTAAAATCAAAATATGTACTTACTGAAAGTGCAAACTGAAGGTGTGCTTTCACACTCGAATTTAGTGTTCAAACTTTGGTATCATATTTAAATCCAATTTCAAATTCAAGTTCAGATTTACAAACGAATTCAAGTTTGTCCTCTAAAAATATTTATAACACTTTTTTTCAGAATATCTTAAGACGCTTGTTTGTAGGAAATTGTGTTGACTTTTCAACGAGCTATCAAGCTGCTCCTGGCTAATATGAAGGTATGATAATATGAAGAGAACAAGGTAGGGAAAATTCAGCTCCAGGAACGAAAGTGAGGAAGATGAGAAAAAGGATGAATTTGAGATATATACATTTTTTCAAGGGACTAACTGCCGTTCGGAGCATTGCCCTTGTATCCAATTTCATTGGAAATCATTTGAATTTTATTTTATTTCCACAGGTCAAAAATTGTGGCCACAGGAACCAAAACAAAGTCAGCCAAGATTGGTTCATTGATTCTTACTTCTAGGGAGCATACACAAATTACGTCACCCGAAAAGGTCGATTTTTCAGACCCTCTCACCCCATCATCACCATTTGTCATTTATTGCTGAATCCACCCACCCTGTACACAGATGATGTCACTACGTAGACAAACTTGCTGTCGCTCCAAAATCAAAATTGTAATGGAAACGTTTGGATTTGCGCTTTGAATTCAAGAATGAATTTATCCTTTTATGTTCGCGTCATCGTAATACAAGCAAAAAATGTAAAAAACGTTCAAAAACGGCGGAAAATTTTGGTGGCGTCATCTTTGCAGATGTGAACCCCATTACTATGTCATCAATGGTCACCAATTACTGCAACTACCTACCCACCCTGTGGGTGACGTAATTTGTGTACGCTCCCCTACACTTTATAACAATTCATACACCTGACTTCAATTGAAAGTATGAGCCTAGTAGATATGTACTTCAGTCAGCATAACTCTTACGATTGCGAATGGTACCTTATGGAAAAATGACAACATATCTCAAACTGCACTTTGTGTGTTATAACATTCTGTCATACTTTCTTATACTTCGATGAAGGTTTGGGAGAAAACATAGGAATGGAGGAAAAGCATTGTAATCCTGGTAGTACGAAGTATGTCATTATGTTTGTCTATGTTCGCAAATAGTTGCCAAGCAACAGTTATGCAAACAGTTTCATTTTAACATATTGATTATGGGGAACAGTCAAAGCATTGCCACATGCCACATAGAGACCTGTAGAGACACCCAACGTACTGCTGTATTTTAACTGTAATCTTTATTCAACAAATAATCAAATTTATTGTTGCTGATTTCTTGCTCTACAGGCGTAACAAAGTCGATAAAGAAAAAACTTCAAATTTTTGTGAAAACTGAAAAGCTCAAACTACGGTTTGCGTCTTCCCACGGCGTGCAGTCGTATAAAGAAGCAGATGAAACCCAAGTATCGGAAAGGTGAACATTCAAGCGAAAATATGTCATCAGCTACATCAACTCGATTGACCAAGTCAACAAAGTCTTCTGCCAAAACAATTGGTGGTAACACCTCAGACATTGCAAGTATGAGAGAAATTCTGCCAAAGAAAGGCTACTTGCACTGTGAAGACTCGCTGACATTTGTCCTGTGCAAGCCAAAATTGTTGCCCTTAAAATCCTCCACGGTCGAGAAATTGGAGAAAATACAGCAAGAAGCCGTTGAAAAGGCTAAACAAGAAATGAATGCCACAAGTTTAGATTAAAAAATCTTTCGGTTCTTTTACTTTATTTGACCAATACGTATTGCTCTTGTTTGGTTTTACAAAACTTGGAAAATAAAAAAGGTTTGTACAAAATATTGTCTGGACGGAATAATTCGTATAGATACCTAATTAAGTACTTACGAGATTCATTAAGTTATATATAGATTCACATTTCTTTAACAAACAAGATTAATCATGATCGTTAACACTGATGGCTTACCCTAACAAAGTTACCGTAAAAATCACCGGAATGTAATTATTATTATCTCCCGTTCTGTAAAAGTGCATGCTCTTACTTACGCCATGTCATTGTATTATTACATACATACATTAAATTGTTAACAACATACGTAACACCGTAACTGCCACTGTAAAGCTTGTAAAGTTAACTCATAAATTACTAAATACTTGGCAAACAGAGTAAATGCTAAGAAACACAAATAATTATTTCTACGTGATTGTGCGTGAAGTTTGTTCAAATATATAATTATTACAAATGATCACTTCTACCTCGCATGGACAGAGAACAACATCACTCTTGGCAATACATTAAAAACTACCTTTAACAAATAAAATTAGTGGAGCTTGTTACGTCAGCATGCGAAGAGCTAAAACGCCAAGGAATGTCAGTAGCCAAAAAGAAGTGTGTGAGCTAGCCGTAGCCAAGCGACATTTAAACATGTCGAATCGTGTTTCAACATCTCTGACCAGATTGGAAAACTCCGCTTCAACCAATTGACCATCATAGTAAGTGATGGGGTCTTCAAAAGGGTATTCGTATCCCTGCTTACACTCACATTTATATCCTCCTGTATCAAACCCACGGCCTAAAATTGGCACGCAATATGAACTCGTAGAGTCACATTTATGAGTTCCTTTGAACGCATTAGGTATAAAATAATCTGAAGGGCACTGGTTGATATCTAGGTTGAGCAGTTCCATGGATACAGCTACTACCCCTTTAAATTCGATTCCGGCACGTAGAGAGTCAGGCCCGAAGAAAGGTGATGCATATGTGATGAACCATTTTTTCACTGGACCTTCACAGTCAAAATATGGATCGGTCCAGTACCCGTGATGAGTGTTTGCGGCTCTGAAACAAAACAAAAATAGAACCTGTGTTGAATTTTTAAAAAATAAAAGATTTCGATGTCAATACACTATTACACTGGCAACTTATGGATAATTTAGTACAGTATACGCTATTGCTTACGAATATGAAGTAGGATATTGTTCAAATTTTCGAAGAAAGCTGCCTGTTTCGTTGTTCCTGAGATGTATCTTTAAGTAATACTTTTCCAATTCATCGAAATTGGTGGCCCATCGATTTTTCAAAAACTTAAAGTACTCTTTGTTTAAGTATACCTTATCTGAAAAACATATTTAATATAAAGTCACAAAAATCAATCAATTACATTCATAACTGCAAAAATCGATTCCAAGAATTCAAAAAATCTCACCAGTCTCATTAATGCGAGCCAAATCTTCCATCTTAAAATTTCGGGTGTTTAGTTGAGTCTTATACGCATATGGAGCGAACAGAGAGCGATTCGTAAATTTATTTCTATCCCAATAAATTCCTGCAGACCAAATCCGAGTATCTCCTAATAATAAGCTAATTGTTTCTCCTAGCATTTGATCTTCAGAAAGAGGCTTGTCAGGAACTCGTTTCCCGGGAAAAACCTCATCAGGATCCACTATTTGAAGATAAGAAGATATGAAATTTGAAAGGCGGACAGCCTGTAATGCTTCATTGTCGAACTGCTGCTGTGCACCATACCCAATGTCACCATTCAAAACAAGCTGATGCTTCTTCAGCCTAAAGTAAAATAAATATAAAGTAGTCATTACAACGACCAAGGGCACGCATTAAATTAGGAGTCCTAAAAATAAAACAGGAAAGTAGGAAATATATTATTCAAAAAATTACGCATAAAACTATATCTTACAGAAGGCAAGTATTATTGTTAACGCTGTTTATGAACCGAATCAGAGCATCCGCGTTGACCTGCTTGTCCTTTGTTACCGAGTGGTCAAAAGTCATGTTACTAAAATTTCGATAAATTGGATACAGTTCTAGATATTTCTCACGGATATCAGCGGGTGCTTTTTCCCATTGAACAGGCATCTTCTGAATCCCTGGTTTGAACAACATAATTATACACATAAATATGTAATTACTTCTCCTTTGCAGCTGAAATAAAATATAAAACAATTTTTCGTTAAAAACATTCATGCTGCTTACATCCAATTTTTTCGCAGTCGAAGTACCTCCGATAAGCTTGTTCTTGACTTCGTTCCAAAATTTCTCCTAGGTATGGTCTACGGTCAACATAAGGTAATCTATAGCCAGGTTTGCACCGACACTGGTATCCTCCTCTTCGAAAGCCGTAACCATCAAGTGGATCACACTCAGTCGTCTGATCTTTGCACCAGGCTGTTCCAGCATACTGATTTGGTCCAGGGTTGCCATCACCCAGAGGACACTGGTTGATATCAATCCTTTCAAAATCCATTTCCACTACACTCACTGCCATATACGTTGGATATTCAATGTGACGAAACCCAGTATGACGTGGATATATATCAGCAATAGGAGCTGTAGCCCCTACAATCCATTTATTGCTTCGGCCGCAATCAAAATAAGGTCGAGTCCATTTGATAGGCCCTGGAGTCTCGTCCGCCCCGGGAGGACCGTGAAAAGTAAATGTTTCGTTGGTATTATTTGAGTAGCGGATTTCTATATGATAAGTTGGTTTCGTGTCATGCCTTTGATTCACTTTGTCTGGAAGCCATGCCGTGAAGTACTCATTTATTCGATAATACTCCGACGTGTAGTTTTGAGTCTGTGATTTGGAGTTTATTGAGCCGAGATCACGGACAATGAAAGTATTTAAAGTCGAAATTCTTTCCAGATGGATAGGATCGTTGAAGTCATCCGCCCTGAAAGAACAAAAACCCGAGTAAATACAACATGACATTATTCTGCTTATCCATTTCATTAAAATGGTACTTGGTAGTTAATTGCAAGCTTCCTACAGTAAATCGTCTACCATCTCAGGGTAAGAAATAGCCTATGATATTAGAAATCTTCAGTACCCAACTCTCGAGTGCCTCTCTTATAACACAACTCACTTTTCAAACTCCAAGCACAAAATAATTCGACCGAAAATAAATAATAATAATATAATATAAAATAATAATAATTAATAACCGAAAATCCCCTCCGATTTAAAATTAAAACCTGTAATCCCCCACTACTCACCTAAAGCTTCTCGGTGCAAACAATGGGAAAGTTTTGTTGAAAAATCCTCTGTAAGAAGGACTGAAGGAAGAATTCGGACTGAAGTACACCCCGCTAGCATTCACCCACCGGTTTGACGCCACATCAGCCACAGTTGACAAAAAATAATACATCATTCCCGGGTCATACGTATCGTTAATAGCCGGTCGGATGAACCGTGACTGGAGGACATACGACCAAAAGAAGGCACGATTCAGTGCCATGTTATGAATATGAAGCAGGCCCGTTCGGTTCGGGAAGACCGGGTTAATGTTAATATCCTTGACGTCCGGCTTGTGTGTCACAGTGTCCGGGGGCAAAAATAAATCCGCCCTTTGCTTAATTTCACAATTGGAAGGACTGACAGCATCATACTTCATTTTAATTTCGTCAAAACTATCCCGAGTTTGCCAGCCAAACTGACCATTCACGCTGCCAACATGTTCAAGTACGAAGTACAGGGCCACGGAGATCACAAACGGACCCAGGACAGTCGTAAGGACTCCCATCTTCCTCAACTTCCACAAATAGTTCCCACACCCTTCAGAATCGACGAACTAAATCTTCTTCTCGAAAATAAATTTTCCCGTTTCCTTTACATAAGTACTAGCAGTACATGTTTTTTTACAAACCTAGAAAAAAAATCAAACAAATCCTAGTCAACGGTCACACAACCTTAGCTCGTCAATACATAACAATCATTCAATTAACTCATTCAAATCACACTCAATACCACGGGTATTCAATTACATAAATAATTACTACCAAAATAATGTATACCTTTGATGTTTGAAGAATTGTCATGGATCGTGTCAATTTCCGGTAATAATGATAGTATTCCAAAATTCTAGAGATTCTACCGTTTCACAAACTACAAGTAAAAACAAACTACAAACTGTACTGGAATGTAATTATATTTAATACAGTCCGTTCCCGTTGACACGGACCCTCTTGACTTGTTCACTGGCTCTTTGGGAACTGGAGGAACCAATACTTACAAATACATGTAAATACTTACAACAATCGTTTGAATTGTTGCAGTCAGAGCCAGAACCCCTAAAAATAAACGCTACTGCATAAGCATAGCTTCCTCCAACTGCTAGCTACACCATTCGAGTATGTAGTACTTCACAACTCCACACACTCCACACAGTCCACACTAGTCCACACTCCACAGTGAGTCACAGGTGTGTTTGTTACCAAAGCACAATGTGAAGTATGCATTGACAGTATGCATTATAGACACACAAATGTATGAAAGGTGTGGCGGTGGAGGGTTGGCGCGTTTTAAAGGATGCGGAGTCACCTGTTGTATCTCATGTCTGATCATCCAACATAGTGCTGTCCAGTCTTGAAGTTTATCAGTCTCAGTTTTTTAAAGTCTTTTACTTATGTACAGTCAGTATTACTTACAGTCAGTATTACTTACAGTCAGTATTACTTACAGTCAGTCTTTATGCTAAGCATATCAGTCCAACTCAGTCTCAGTCCCAAGGAAAGTCTTGGGTCAAACTCCCACTCAGTCCCCAAGGATACACAATGGCGCTAATTTCCATCCTTGGGCTTTAATAATGGCGCGAAAATTTAAAATTGCTTAATATTGTATACGCGCGTTGTATACATGAGTCTTTTTATCAGTCTCAGTCAGTCTTTTTACAAAATGTAAGTTTCACTCAGTCTCAGTCTCAAAAAACGTCTTCTTTTAAAGTCAGTCTCAGTCTTTTAAGAGTCAGTCTTTTCGATTTGCCACTCAGTCTCAAACTCTCACTCAAGACTGGACAACACTAATCCAACACTAATCCAACACTAATCCAACACTATTCTATGCAGTCAACTGTAATACATACACCTTGCACCCTCCACCTCCACTCTCCAATACACACGTTGCATATATAGCATGCTGCACTCCCATTGCTTTACATATTGTACTACAACGCGTGTGCGGGAAAGGGAGCGTCTACATATTACGTCAGCTCGATAGTGGGTCCATCATTTAGTTGAAGTCTGACATTTCATGACGCAGGTGGGTGGGTGCTGGATACGAGCGAATGACATTATTACTGTCATCAGCCTCATTTCATTACAAGGAGAGAATACGCACAACAAATAAAATTGTATGGGATGACACCTCGAATGTACAAATTAAAGCGCTGTATGAAGTCGCATGTTTTCTCTGCTCGAAAATGTAGTTTCGCATATGTTCTACTGTTCACTTATTTTTCAAGTGATTCAAGGAAACACCAACAAATGACAATTTCTTTCATTTTATTATTCGTTCTTAATCAGTGTCAATGCCAGATGTAATAATCGGTGCTAGTGCCTGTCAGTAAGCAAACATTGTGTAAGTATCAAGATATTTTACATTAAAATGCCACCATCAAAGAACTAGAAGATTTTACGAATAATAGTCTAGCCACCTTACCTAGGACAAATCCAAACAGCAACCGTATGCAAATCCCTTCAGTAAACTTGGGCTAGTATTTTATAATCTGTTTTGCTATGGTAAATTACACACTAATTACTTGCTTCAGTCTCGTCCGATTTTAATATATTAATAAATTCACGGCTAAATTCGCTGCTTTTAAATTTTGGGGCATGTGGGGAATCAAAGAGTGCAATGGTATGTGATGTTATATAGCAGGGTGGGTTGGTCCAAGTATCACTTAATGACCATATATGATTTGGGTGTGGGTGATTGGGTAAATAATGCATTTTATGCTGACGTAATATGTAGACGCTCCCAAAGGACGCGACGCGGAGCATCAGAGCCGTCAGCTCATTAGCTGTAGCGCGCTCTCCCATTGCATTATATTTAAGCCAGTGCCACACATAGAACTTCAACCAGAAGTTTGAAGGTTTGTTTTGCGGCGCTGGGACTGAGTGCGTCTCAAAGGCACTAATGTGCGCCACAAGACTGCGTGTTCATACACAACAGCAACGAGCAGACTGACTGCAGTCAAACGCGCAATAAAGCTGTGTTTTACAAAGCTTTCTTTTTCCATCCAGCGCGGTTATAATTTCCTGCATCATGTTTCTGTCCCGTTCTAGTGTGAACGACATAGCTGCAGTCTCGGCAGCTTTCCTTTATGTAGCTTCATCTACAGGCAAAAAGGATGCTTGCTCCTGTTCAGTGGGAACACGATTCCAAATGAAGCGGACAAAAACTTGCCGCGACGTCCCAAAAACGTTCTATATGTGGCCCTGGCTTTAGTTTGCTATATGACTGTTGACTTGAGTAAGCCTTGTGGCTCGGGCGGAGGGAAATATAAAGTTTATGGCACGGCCAAATTATTGTATTAGTGATGATTCAAACAAGTAATATAGCCCGCTTCGCCGGACGATGATGTGCATGATATAGCATCAATCTAATATCCCCAAATAATGGTAATAAAAACAATAATAATACTGATGACACAGCGCTGTAATGGTGAGCCCCAAACATTGTTGTACATATTAATCATATAAATAAATAAATAATCATGGATGAGCGCTCTTGGCAAACTTCCCACCAAGGCCCTGCCCATGCCCAATGTTTGATCCGTAGATCGCGGCTAGGAGTTAGTCCCGCATAAAGTTATTTCATTAAATTTAACCTTTAAAAACCTCCTTAAAAACAACGTTGGTAGTAAATATTGAGTTACTACATTCTATTAATTTGCCTTGCTGATCTGTGTCAGCAATTTTAACTTTTACTTTCTGTCCCGACGTGGCTCTAGAAAATGCTACATACAACTGACCATGTGTAAAAACTGGTGATGGAAAATAAATTCCAAGTCGATCAAATGTTTGACCCTGACTTTTATTAATAGTCATCACAAAACTGATTCGGATAGGAAATTGTCTCCGTTTAAGTATAAATGGGATATCAGTGTCAGATGGAATCAAATATATTCTTGGATTGAATACCATATCTCCTTGAGCACTTCCAGTCAAGATTTCGGCATGAATGATATTATTAGCTAAATTCTTAACAGTTAGCCTACTCCCATTGCACAAACCTTTTCGTGTATTCAAATTCCTTAACAGCATAATAATTGTACCAACTTTTAAGGTAAGTTTATGTGGAGGCATGCCTGCAGGCGTTAAAGAGTGTAGAAACTCTTCGGGAAAGTTAAGCTTTTCCTGTATATCATCTGTAACCAAACATTCCACACTGTAGTACGTTTTAGTATCACCATCTAATCTGGATAGAACATCGTCATTGAGTTTCAACGTGTCATCATTTTTTGAACATAATATGGCTCTATTAGTAAAACTTATTGACTTAATTGCGCTGAAACGTGTACCAAAGATCTCCTCAACTAAGGATCCATTACAAATAAACTCAGAAGGTATTTCAATTTTATCTTCTGGCAAACCTGATGAATGTAATAAATCGCCGTTTCCCAGTTTAAGTAACCATTTTGAAAACTACTTGATCTGGATCTGTTCTCATATTTTCTGTTGATCGTATTTGCCGAAATAATGGCCACATACGACTGTTTAACAGACACGATTCTAATATCTGAACCCTATTACCATGCTTAACAACATTGAGGCACTGCCTCCAATCCCCCCAAGAAGTATGACTGCCTCCAAAAGGGCTAGCCGATTTCATAAATTCTTTCAAATATCTATCCATTTCGTTTAAAATGAGATTGGATAACATTGTCACTTCATCAATCAGTATCAGCTTGGCTGCTTTCAAATTTTTTGCATCCATAGACGCTCCTCTAATATTAGAAACCGATGTTTCCAAAAACGGTACGGGTAATTTAAATAAAGAGTGGACGGTTCTTCCTCCCTTCAACAAATTAGCAGAAATACCTGTACTTGAGCATGGCAGCACAACATCTCCTCTCCCTCTCAATGTACTCAAAAGAACATTATACGTATAAGTCTTTCCTGACCCTCCAATGCCATCCCAATAAAACAATTTGCTGAATTCTGTCATTATCAACTGCTGCCATTACCAAGTCAAACGCATACTTTTGCATGTTATTTAATTTTCTATAGTTCAATTCACCATTTTGTCGCTCAAGGTCACAGCCAAAGTCCAATAGGTTTTGAGCAACATGAACAGGCATAGGTAAACCAAAATTATCATTGGTTTTCCATGGAGAATAAGTATTCCTTGTATTTCCGAGAGAGCTATGTTTTCTGAAGGGAAAATGTCAGGATTTCTAAACTCCAATTCCTCGATAAATGCGGCCTTGAATTTTTCCCATAAATGCATTGCATTTTGAGGGTTTCCAAAAATGCAAATATAAGCAAACAGTTGTCTTAAGCATGCTGGCATTGCATTCTGTAAAGCTTCATTCAATGCCTTTTCCCACTCACTGTCATCAGCAAGAAGTCCTAAACTTTTAGCTGCTTCTTGGTACGTATCATGTACAGTTCCATTTATAGTTCGTAAGCTAACAAACCTGGTTGCGCCTCGAACATTCAGCAATAATAATCGAAGGTAATACCTTTCCGGATCAGAAGGACTAAAGGAATACATTCTTGCAATTATTCCGTCATAATATTGGTGCCTCAACTCCCATTTATTTCGTTTAAATACAAAATTGTTTGGGATTTCCGTATACAAAAACTGCCTGGCGTACCCACAATGTTCATTAAGACGGAAATAAGCTGTCAGTGTAGTGTCTGCCTTTTTTTGAAGAGCTGATTCTTCTCGGCCGTCTTGGAAATATACATTATGAAAATTGTGTACTTGTAAACGAATTATTGCATGTGACTGATCATGCATTTTGAATCCAAACAGCCTCCACAGTGCTTCAGGAGCACAAACGTATCTGGAGTCCAAATATGATTTAATTTCGTCATGAAAAAAATCTCTTGTCCTAAAATTACATCAACAATTTCTATGCTGGCACAATCATATCCTTTGTACACATATTTGAAGACGTACTTGATGCTGCTCATTGTTGCGCAAATTTCAAGATTGATGTGGCACTTAAATCTCTCCAATAAGTAAGCATTGTACGGAATAATCCAGCGATTATCAACGGGCTTACCACTAAGGATAGCAGTACTACCCTGCCGCCTTCTGTAAACTGGATATCCATTATGGTTTTCTACAATTTCGTCACTAGATCGTTTAGGAAACTCCTTGATACGTTTTCCATTTTCCATGCAAGGAGATGAACTGTTAAGGTTTCCACACGGACTGTTGCGACGGAAATAGTAATAATTAGGAAATATTGAGTTGTTAAATTTGTTAAATATAAATTGTTGTAATTAGCCAATGAGATGTGGTAAAAATGATGCTGAAGAAAGTCAGAATGACAATAGGATTCATTCTGTGTCGAGAGATACAGAGAACCACAAGTTAAGGGCAAAGGTCCTAAATTTCATACAAGTAAATGTGAAAGTAAAACAAAATTGTTAATAAGAATTGATTGTTGCATTGAAGTATGCTGGTCCTTCGATAATTTGTTACAAAAGAAAATAAGTCAATTTTCAAGAAATTAACACGGACCATGAACCATATGTTTCAACACAATATCGTAAAGCTTCAGATTCTTTTTTTGCCAGGAATTTCTGCGGATACATACTTGTCAATGGTTTCTCTGGTTTTCGGCTTATAATCTTCATGTGAAATTATAAGCATATGCATGTGAGGCAGAGATCTCTTTTGGTACTCAATAGTATAAACGTAAGCAACTACCACTCCAAGTATATTATCTTTCTTTATTTCCTTTAATAATTTTCTAGTCTTCATATTGAAGACTCTTGCAATCAAATCTGGCCAACCACTAACAACTTGGCCGGGAAGGAGGTTTTCTAGAATCTCTTTCCACCTTGGATTTGTCGTCATTGTTAGAAATAAGTCCGGCTTGCCAAATTTACGAGCCATTGCCATAGCATCTTGATACAGCTGCTGCATGTTTCTGGGACTTCCCATAAAACTGCTTGGCAAAATAACGGCTTTCCCAGCTTTTATACCTTCGCTATTTGCCCGATTTTTCATGTGATCAAGAAGTATACATTTCCACTCGCAAATCCTTTTGATTAGTTCGAAGTCAATACAACCGGTTGGCTTCTTCTTTTGCGTATGCATCAACAGCAGTTTCTGCTTCCTGCTGTTCAACTTCGTACATCATTTTATATGCTTGTGCATAATTATTAATAGCTGAAAGCAATTCTGCCAGTTCTTTCATTAAACTGTCATTACAGTGTTTATTTTCGTCTACACTCAAACGCGCTCGTAATGCCTCTTCAGGGTCTAAAATGTATAGTTGAGCATACTTTGGACTTTGTCCATCTCTTGGGTTAAACGGAGAAGTCATATGATTCACCTGTCTATGAATTTTGTGTACATATGGACAGGGTTGGCAAGTGGCAAGAAATGGCCTGGTCAATATTGGTTAAAATCCGGTTCTAACCGGCTTGGACCTTTTGTATGCGTTGGTATAAAATGGTCATAATTAATATTATCCAAATAACACCGCTTTCCAATAAAAACCGGTTTTAACCAAAATGTACCACCGGCTTGGTTAAAATTAGGCATGCATGAACACAGGGTTGTCAAATGGCCAGAAATGGCCTGGTCTTTATTGGTTAAAATCGGTTCTAACCGGCCTGGACCTGTTGTATAGGTTGGTACAAAATGGCCAAAATTAATATTATCCAAATAAATCCACTATCCAATAAAACCCGGTTGTTGCCATATCTTGCCACTG
Source organism: Allacma fusca (assembly GCA_947179485.1). NCBI lineage: Eukaryota > Metazoa > Arthropoda > Collembola > Symphypleona > Sminthuridae > Allacma > Allacma fusca. The sequence goes on along the minus strand of OX359250.1, from coordinate 39,157,790 downwards.
GCTTGGCCTTTACTAATAAAATCCGTTTTTTCCCAACCCTGCATATGGACCTCGAGTATCATTAACTCTTGTGTCAATTTTTGCGCCCATTGATGCGAAAGCAAGTGCGGTGTTAAATGATCTTATGTTCTCAAAATTGTTTTTGGAATGCTCATGAGAATGTGTTGCTAAAGCTTTAAGAGAATGTGTTGCTAAAGCCAAAAGATACAGCAAGAGAAATATACAGATTAAACTCACAATCAAGTGCAGGAGAAGACGGCATTCTTCCAAGATGGTTGAAAGCTACAAATTCTGAATCTTCAAAAATATTGGCTGTGATGATCACGTACATGCTTAAACACAATTTTGTTCCTAATTTTATGCGTGAAGCCCGAACAATACTGATATCAAAGGGCGGAGACGAGAGTGATCCCAAAAATTTCAGACCAATTACAGTATGTTCTGTTTTAAGAAGAGCAGTGGAAAAGGTCCTTGATTCTAGAATGAGAGTTTATGTTCCGTTTTGTGATCAACAGCGTGGTTTTATTAACAAACATGGTACTCTTATAAATACGACTTTATTACAAGAATGTCTTCAAAAGGCTAAAATTGAAAAATTGGACTACACTAATACATTCTTTGATGTTACTCAAGCTTTTGATAAGATAGGCCACTTACATGCTTCAAATAGGATTCAAGCTAGAAGAGCACCAACAGCACTCAAAAACCTTACCATTAATTTCATGATTGAGAACTACACACGGATCAATACAATTAAAGGCAAATCTCAAAAAATATTTTTCAAATGTGGAGTAATGCAGGGGGCACCACAATCTCCATGGATCTATAACAACGCAGTTGATGATGAGATTATGGAATTAAATGAACCATCTGTAAAAAGTATGTATGGCTTCCAGCTTCACCCTGACTTCCCAAATGAAACTCCAAAATTTCGCTGATGATTCAGACATTTCAGCGAACTCTCGTACATCTGCCATCATTCTCAACCAAACATTTATTGGACTTTACAATGCAACATACAGCAAATTTGTTTTCTGTGTTAACTTCGCCCTCAAAGTATTTCGCTTTGCAAAAATGGCATATCATTTCCAGTGGTCCACAATATTGCTCATTTATTTGTACAGTATTCAAATTCTGAACTGCAGCATTGAACAGTTGTCGATTGTTTTGAATTCTTATTGTAGTTGCCGCTCTAAGACGATCGCGTCGTTGTTCGTGAGTCTCATCAAGTCTAGCTTGTGCATGTTGTGCGGCTCTCCTTTGAAGAAGCTCTGCTTTTTCCTTCGGATCAATTTTTGATCTTGCTTCACGGTGCCTTCTAGCATCAGCAAGTATTCTACGTTCCTACCTACGGACAGCATTATCATGCTTTCTCTTTACGTTTTGTAAAGATTCTGCTTGAAGTGATGTTGAAGGCACTTCATTATCAAAAATCATAATTTCATCATAACTTATATCAGGGCGGATATGCAAATCCTATTTTCTCCTTCTCTTTCCCGCTTGTTCATTCTCCATAATACGATTATTTTGTGGTTAAAATATACTCATTATACCGTACGAACTAATCCCCACGAAAATAAATTATATCAATACATAACGTCCGTTATAATCATATAATGGAATATTATTTATACCAGACAAAATCCAAGCTCCCTTGAGTTTCCGTTACAAACAAATTTCACTGTATTTCGTTCTTTCTCTCAACACCAACACGCTCTCTCGCTCTTTCTCTCAACATCAACACTCTCTCTCGCTCCTTGTCTCAACAGACCCGCTCTCTCGCTCCTTGTCTCAACAGACCCGCTCTTTTGCTCCTTGTCTCAACAGACCCGCTCTCTCGCTCCTTGTCTCAACAGACCCGCTCTCTCGCTCCTTGTCTCAACAGACCCGCTCTCTCGCTCCTTGTCTCAACAGACCCGCTCTATCGCCTCCCTCTCGTAATAAAATCTTGCTCTCTCTCTCTCGCAATAAAATCTTGCTCTCTCTCTCGCAATAAAATCTTGCTCTCTCTCTCGCAATAAAATCTTGCTCTCTCTCTCTCGCAATAAAATCTTGCTCTCTCTCTCTCGCAATAAAATCTGGCGCGCTCTCTCTCAAAATCTCGCTCTGCCTGTTTTTTTCGCAATAAAAACCCGTTCTCCAAAATAACTCGTGCTCTCTTGCAATGCCACCACTCTCAATAAATTTCTCTCTCTCTCTGTAGCTCTTTCTTGCCCGCTCTCCTACTTGCTTATGGCGATGATGCCATCACCACGCGAAACTCTAGTCACAGCCATATAATGGTATCCCCATTGGCTGGCGCATGTGCAGTCTGCTCTGGAGGCCATCTTTCTCACTCTCATGCATCTCATTATTAGTCACATTTGAGAGCTAATTGTCAAAAGGAAGGATTTGTATACAGGTAGGAGTGAAGTTGTGCCCGGCAAAGCCCAAATTTACAGGTGTTGAAATTTTGTGAAATTTTTTAATTATATATTAGATCGCAAAGTAGTAAGAGTACTGGTTTGTAGAGTTGTACTTTGTGGGTGATTCCTGTTGAGAAGTTGAATTAATTGTAAATGGTAAGTGAAGGGGGTAATTATTAAAGCGTGTATATATTGGGTTGAGTAACTAACTTTCTATTTTTATGTTTTTGTTTCAAGTGCTTTTATGCGGACATTTTGATTTGTGCCAACTTTTGTGTTAATGGAAATGGGATTGTGTATGTGGTGGGTTTTAAATCAGTTTATGCAATTAGTCAGTTTAAGTGCTGGATTTAACTGCCGGCTTCCATTACCTGTGAACTGGAGAGATACATGGGGCGGTTAAAGAGGCTTTAAATTGGAGGTCTGAAGTTACGGTGTTTATTCGGGAGTAGAAACGAATCATTTAGTAATGTGAAATGTGGGAGTGTGTGGTCGCAGTAGTGGTATTGGGTGAGTTGGATAGTATGGAGATGGGAAGTGTGGTTTAATGGGATATTTTAATTATTTTTCTTGCAGAAATGAGTAATCCTAACCAAACCAATGTCCGGCCTTCATCATCTACGGATACCGGTGGTACGTCAGCGATATCGCAAAGTAGTAAGTGTAGGCGAGCAGCAAAGCGCCCACATGCAACTTTACTTAATGGGATCCCGGACTCCTGGTCGGAGCAAACTACACTGGCCTTAGCATGTCCAATTTGTTTTGATACTTTTTCACAGCCTCAGGTATTTGTTCAGTTGAATTATTCGGTGTGGGGAAATACTGTGCTTGGAATATATAAGGAAGGGGTGCGAGTGAAACTTGTATTAAATGTTGTGATTTTTATAGGTTACAAAATGTGGGCACACATTTTGCAATGATGGCATACTTAAGCATATCGAAAATCAGTCTCGGTTTCCAAAATGTACGGTTCGTTTGAGTAAGGATGACCTCACACCGAATTTCGTCATGAATGAACTGATTATTCTGGGGAAAAGTCCTAGTCAATTAAATTAGATCCGCAGGGGTCGTCATCGTTAAACTGCTCTTCAGATTTGAGGGACTCATTACTATAAGTGTCAACCCTGGTTTCGAGTTTTTCCTTGAATGATGTGGTTATTCTGATGGCAATTTTGCAACGGAAGAAGGAAACTTTGACGTTAGAATCCGAGCAACAGCGTTACTGTGGACTTCTCGAAGGAGCTTCAAAAAGAACACAACGAAGCAAAATTTGGAACGGGAGTTAGAATTGATTAATCAATATTTACAACATGCATCGGCATATTCGGCTGCTAGGACCGCGATAAAATCGGTTGATGGCTCGACATCGGTACTGGATAGTTCTGTGGTTGAGGGTGTTGGTTCGGGCTTCAACACTCAGAAATATCTATCTCTCTCGCCTCTCTCTCGCAATAAAATCTCGCGCTCTCTCTCGCCTCTCTCTCGCTCTCTCTCGCCTCTCTCTCGCTCTCTCTATAATGGTATCCCCATTGGCTGGCGCATATGTACAGTATGCTCTGGCGGCCATCTTTCTCACCTCGCCTCTACCACACTGTTTCGACAGCATTATTTTGTGGAGGTTCGGTGAACGGACGTGTCGATAGCTGTGGTTACTTTGATTAAGCTGCTGTTGGACTGATTATAATGGTAAGGAATTAAATCCACTACTAATTTATTTGCCGAACCAAGGCCACCAGGCAATTTAATTTTTTACATTTGAATTTTAATTTATAGTATCTGAGTGATAATCGGGTGAATAATGAAATGTGATCTCATGGTACTTTGCCCCTCAGTGACTTATCTCGTAGTGCTGAAATGATTTTTTACATTTGATTTAATTAAATTAGATATCATGATCCTTTGCCCCTTAGTAACACATTAAATTAAAATTTGATTAGCGCCCTGAACTTTGAGAATTAATTAAGAATAATTTATGCTTTTAATTTTCAGTCTCATAGAGCTGGGAACGCGCGTGGCGGAGGTCGAGGTGGATACAACCGAGGGTCATAGTTAATCGATTATGTGAACAGGTTTGATCAGAGATGCGCATCCACAGTTTCGGTACGTTACGTTACACTATTACGATAGGTTTTAAAATTGTTTTTAAGTATCATTACATTACTAAATATCGTATGAAAAATTCAGCGTTACCGCTCCGTTACTACAAGACAACGGGAATACTCCAGCGTTAATTTTCTTTACCATTAAAAAATATAAAATAGCCGTTAGTTTCCGTTATCGTTACTATTATTGTCCGCTCGTTATAAACTATAATGTCAAACAACTAGTGTTTCCAGACGTACCTGGTACGCAGAAAATGTAGCGAAAAGGCAATTTACAGTTTCTGTGTAGTTCTTGATTCACCTGTCATGTAATCCGCATCCCGACTACCCGGTGTGGTAATCTCAACATTTGTCCTTTTTTGAAATTCATTTTTCTCCTTTTACTAGCAGCAGTATTCTCCATGGTTAGTTCTTATCTACTAATCACTACGCTAGAACCAAAAATTAATTCGTATTTGAAAAAAATTTGCAATGTTTTCAACAACGTACATAAATGATGTTTAGGGATCAGGGTGTCCACATCCAACTCAAGTTGTTAATATTTCCCCCGTTTATTTGCATGCATAGTTACTTAAACTAGAGCCAATAATAGATGTCAATGTGTAATGCAAAAATAAATATGTACATGCATTTATTTATTTGATAGCGTTGCGTTACGTTACAATATCGTTTTCTGTTTACACACGCTGGAACGCTATCGTTATTCCGATAAACATTTAGCACATCCTAGTTCCGTTACCGTTACGTTATTGCCTGCTCCAAATATAGGCCGTTAGGTTAAAAAACGGCGTTATTCCGTTATTGTTGGGTAAAAGTAACGTAACGGGCGCATCACTGGGTTTGATCGATACTGTCCGTGGTGTCGCCATGTTATTTTTGACAGAGCTTTAGAGAGACGAAGTAATGTTTTAAAAGTAATATTTAAAAAAATATAATATTTAAAAATATTCCAAATTATTTTCTTATTCGACTGTTTTAAATGTTTTTGCAGCTCAGTGCCCTAACAATAGGTGCCTACGTTTGCTGCCAATGAGCAGGGCCATGTCGAATGGTTTTAAGAGGTGCCCCCGGCTCTTAACGCATCGTAAGTCTAGTAATTTATTTAAGACTGTTGGGTTCTCTTATAAGGAGGGTCAACTGTAATAATTTTATCATTTGTTTTCTTTCAGGCTCTTTTTTGGTTTGTGAAGCTTGCGGGAGACAAAGGCTGGCCCACGAAGTGCATTTGAATAATGTGAATTTGCAAGGAGTGGACCCCATGTTTGTTAATGTGCAGCCACAACCTCCAGCTCCTCCGATAGATATTGGAAATCACCCTAACGTTGATCCCGTCATGGCCCAGGTCCCAGAAGTCAACCCGGAGGATAGCATAGATTGAGCTAAATTCTGTCAGATGTTTCCGATGTCATGGTGCTTAGCCTCTTAGTGACTTATCCGTTAGTGCTGATCGTGCGTAGTGTTCCATAGCGTACCATAGACTGAGTTCTATGGTGGGTTGTGCCGCGAAGTTTGAATCGTGTAACGAAGACGCCACGGCCTGGATTTGATTATAAAGGACTAGCACTGCACAACCAGCTATTGCTGGCTTCGAAAGGCTTTATAGCTTGTTGGTTCAGTCGAATATCACATGATTCAGAAATACACCCCAGTTGTAAATACATTCATATTACATACTACAAATAAGCCGGGTAGTTAGCCTTTAAGGTAATTTGTAATCACAATCGCAAACCAATAGGAGATGTTATCCGATAGCAGATCAAGCCACCACAGGACGGCAGGTGGTGGATAACCCCCATTTCCCAACTGCAACACCGACGAAGTCTAGTGGTTTGATCCGCCAGTAATAAAATTCCATTGCCGAAATCATTTTTTTCTAATAGAATATTTTTTAAATGACCTTTGCTTCTGAAATACAACTCCGTATGATTATAATCTAACATTACAGAACTTTTTTAAATATACATTTAGCAATTTGTACTCGCAAAACTATAAAGCGTCTTTAGGAGAGAGAGTGAAGATTTAAAAATGTCCCCTCATCGTCAAATTCTAGTATTAAGATAACCAGTAGCCTTATTAAAGCCTTTTTAATTGCAACAATTTACAAAACTTCTTTAAAACACAATTACTTTTGTATGTACCTTTACCGACCTTGATATTTTCTTTAGACTTATCCCTCGAAAAGCAACATACAGTTGTCTATGTGATAATTAACGCCAACTTTACCAAAACTTTGTCCCCGACATTTATTAAGTTACTGTCTTTGCAAAGCGTGCTCTAAAATGTCTCTTCTCTTTAGTATAAATAGGTAGCCACCGTTTATGGTATTATCAATGTAGCCCGTGACAGTATCACTGCCCTTGCTACTACTTGCTAAGCCATATAACCTTTATGGTAATTTGTATCCGCGAACCTATAAAGCGCGTTTAGGAGAGGGAGGGAAGTTTTAAAATAGTCGCTTCATCACGCGCGTTTTATATTTTAGAGATAACCAAATAACGTTCCCATGTGCCACTATGTTTTCAAAACTTCAATCGTTAATCTTGTAGAGCAAATACATTGTATTGAAATAATAAATTGTAGATAGATGATGGATTACTTAGATTTATTAATTGTCGATTGGCACAAGCCCTTACATTATCAAATTAATTGTAAAAGATTATAGCCTTAATAAGAGTAAATAAAGTTGAATTGTTTAAGACAATAGATATAATAATAAATGTTAAGAGGTGACTATAAATAAGTATTGTGTTGTTGGTACGAAAAGGTTCCTTGCTATAACAATGGTCGTCAGAAACCTGCAACTTTTTTCCATGATTACTAACGTTACGTTATTAGGTGATACGTTAATATACATCAAGTACCAGCTACGAAGTAAGCATTGTTAGTCACTAGACATGTCAACTACGGTATTGTAGTACGGTAATACCGTAATTTGTTACCGTAAATAATTGAGGTACGGTTTAGCTACGATAATTCTCGGTTTTTTAAGCGATATCGTATCTCCATACAATATCGTCAATCTCGCGGGAGGCTCTCATAAAATTGTAGTATGTATTCATTCAGCACTTACCGTACGCATATTTTCATCAATAAAAATATCCACACTTGGGTTAGGATATAGTATTGCTGCTTTAGCTCTGGACATGACTTGTAGAGGGAAACACCACAATTTTATGAGAGCCTCCCGCTAGATTGACGATATTGTATGGAGGGAGCTCAGAAATAATCCCGCCCACAGAAATCCCGCACACAATAATTTTGCGGTCAAAATTAACGCCGGAATAGTCATTTTCCCGCCACAATAATCCCGCTGCAATTATCACGCCACTATTATCACGCTTCAATCATTATTCCCGGCAGCAACAATATCGCGCAAAAGTTTAAATGTGCATAGTGTAAATGAAGAAGGATTTGCAAGCCAAGCATGTGCATGTACGGGCTACGAGATTCAAAATAATTTACTTGTGCTTCTCATCTTCTGCTCACCTGCATCCATAGATGTAGGTTTTTTTCCACTCGCACTCACACTCGCACTCCCGTAGAGAAAAAATCCACCACTCCTACTCTTGCCCACTCGTAGTCTTACTGAGAATGTAAAACTCCTACTCCTACTCTCAGCGCTAACTTCAAATCTCACAACTCCTACTCACCACTCGTGAGTTACTCAATGTTTTCACCGAAATATTTGCAAATATTAAGACAAAAATTTTCCTTATAATTATGAAAGCGAATACTAAGCACAAAATAGTTCAATTTAATTTTATAGTCAAAATCCAATGACAAATACCGACGAAGTTTACAATAAATGACTATTTATAATAACAACGCCTGGAAGTATGCACAAGATTTATTTCTAATCTGTGACATATTTTGTCTTCCAATGCATGGCTTGTACATAAGTCGGCATTCCACACGATTGTTTGTTTAAAATTACGAAATATTTCCCAATAACCGCCAATCTTTTAGCGTGACAATGCTAGCTTTATGCGATTAATACAATGGTAAGAGAAATAGTGAGTAGCAAAGCATGCTACTCCTACTCTTTTTCTATGCTTCGATTTATACCACTCCAACTCACGAAGTTTTTGGCGCCTTCACTCCTACTCTTTACCTTGCTACTCCCCTGTGAGTGTGAGTTGGAGTGTGTTGAGTGCACTCGTCACTCGCGAGTAGCCCCCATGTATGCCTGCATCTAAAATTGTTTCACCAATTAAACAACTTTTTTTGACGCAGGAAAAACTTCTAATTTTCATAGTTTTCAGTATGAAAATCAGTCGGGGGAAACTACTTGGGCACATCACTTGTCTTGTACTATTTATAAAAATAGATTCCCAGAAAACACAAGTTGCTTTCAAACTTATTAAGGGAAATCGTAAACACGATCTCTTAGAAATTGGAGGCTACTTATTTGAGAGAAATAAGATCATGTACGTACAAGACCTGACACGCTACGATGATGACGTGACGCCTGACGCTAAGGGACTGTGTACTAATGACGTCATACATTTAGGGGGGAGGGGGAGTAGCAGAATGAGTGACTTCGGGTGACAGGAGGAGGGGAAGGGCAAGTGTTGTCTGACATCATACAAAAATAACGAGGGTTTTTTCAATCAGGAGAACTAATTCCTCAGAAGATTTAACCGCCGAGATTTAATTTTCCGGCGTATGTGGACTTCTATTATTACACATGTATACTACATGCTCAAGAATACACATCCAAAATTAAACCAGAGTGTACATGAAATCTCAATTTACACATGACGTCAGATGGTGGGGGTGGGGTTGACAGAATATGATTTGATGTGATTTTGGGGGAGGGGGTGTTCAAAAGTGGGCAATTTGGAGTGACGTCATTAGTACACAGTCCCTAAACTGATTGTTGAACAATTCGGTTGAATTTTTACTTCATCTACGTACATGCATACCATAAAAATCGGCATTTATTCACGGTTTCCCCAAAATCTGATTAATTTACGATATCATACCTTTAAAATATTACCGGAGTTTTTCCAATTTACGGTAACGGTAATTATGGTATTTTATACAAGAACGGTATGAACATGTCAATTAGTCACAGCTGAATCTATTGCGTAGATATATGGGCAGCAAGGAAATATACAATATCATTTACAATTTCTGTCGTTATAATGACATGTCATGGGTACTAGTTACACGTGTTACTACCCCCACCAACCACAACCTTATGACAACCCTACTTATTTGTGTGGTACCCACCCGCACCCGTGAGGATGGTAACGTTTGTCGGAGGCTGCTCGTAAACTTCGTTTCAGCTCACATGTTTTGTACGAATCTCTTGGGTGGGTGAAACAGTACATCATTTACGTTTTAAATGCTCTTTCTGTTTTCGGGATCCATGCCTTGGATTTATTACGTCCTACCAGAATAGGTAAGCTCCTTGTATTCGACTGTTCGTAATTTTTTTGTAGCGAAAATTGTATAAAGTCGTTGTGTCTAAAATTGTGGGCTATAGGGATATCCAGTCAGCATCTTCTTTAGGAGGGAAACCAGATATCAAAATCACCACAAAACACATTGGCAGCACATGGCCAGTGTACAGTCTCAGATTGACGGAACGGATAAAGTTGTTACACACTTTCCCTGGTGAAAGTACGTTGAAGGACCAGCACTCCTTTGAGTGCCCGTTTTTATTTAAACTAATTTCTCCCTTCTTATATTACTCTCTTTCAAGATTGGTAACCTTTGCTACCCAGTGCAAATGAATATGAGAGTTTTCAAGAAGAAAATCAGAACAGATATTGAATCAAACTTTATTTAGCACAAGACACCTCTCGCTCATTTGCACCCAAAAATCCTAATAATCCTTTTTCCCAGAGCATGTAGCTCTCATACAGTCATATCCTACAATATTAAAATTGATAAGCTCCAATCATTTAGCATAACAAACTCACGAATAAACTTAACAATAATAATTATTACTATACTGCCATGCCAACTGTACACGCAGCTACTTTCTCCAATAAGTGCTATCTGCCTGTACTTCCATGTACTCATCATCACCAGTCTCTCATTGACATACGCTCTCCTCTAATTCAGCTGGCACAGCCAGTCTAAGGAAATCGAGGTTGTCAGAAGGTCAAAATATATTAAATTCAAGAAAATTCTATCCTAATTTGTTTCCAGTATTATAAGAACTCTGGAGTTCTTTTAATCAGTTTTTTGTAATATCTCATTCAGGCAATTTCAGAAAAAAAGTAAGAGAGGCGTGATCTAGTCTTGATAACTATGGTCGAAGATTATAGATGGCACCAAAAATAATAGAAATAGATACGTAATAATTTTATTTAACTGCTTTTTAGGTGCCCACACAAAAACTCCCAACACTCATTAGTGATACTTATCGTTCCATCATTTTGTGTTTCGTACAACTAAACATGCAGCTTAATAAAGAAGCATCACAAATACTTCCTGGTGATACAACTGAGAGAGAAGGAGGACAACTGAAACTTAGAGATTCTACCATTGTTATTTAGAGTTAAAAAAGTTCAAGCTTCCATAGTTGAGTCTAATTTCAAGTGTACAAAACATTTTGTATTCATTTTTTATGTAATAAGTCATGATGGTCATTCCTTGCCCTCACATCCAACTCAACGTTCAACTGTTCGCGAACTTCTCCACAGTAGCCTTTTTCCTCTAGAAATTTTAACCGTTACGATCCCCGTGGTACCACCATTTTTCGTATTCATCTCCGCTTGTGTACATATAAACGCCCCAACCGCGCCGGCACCCTCGATACCAATTTCGTAAATAATCGTAATTGTCAATTTTGCAGCTTTTACTATTAACGTTTACCTCTATTTAATAAGAGTACATACCCTAAATCGGCATTATTTTAAGGGGGAACATGTTAGAATATTTTTACTTTTAGAATCGGTAATCTTTTGTAAGAAAAAATGTGAAATTAGTAAGCGGTAAGGTTTCTAGATATTTTTGCTCCTGCAAAACAATATTTATTGTAAGACTGTAAGACGTCTGTCATTGTGAGTTTACATTATTTGGTGCAGTACCCAAACTGTACCTTTATTAGTAAGTTTCAATTAACGGTCTCCGTACTGGTCATACAATTAGTTCTTTAAAGAGGCAATGGTATTTTGACATAGAGCCGCAATAAATTTTGTAATGACAATTATGTACATATCATGGAATTGCTTTGCTTCTTTACAGTACATTGGATTACAGAGTAAAATGGCGAACAGCTTCACAATAGTATTTCGGTATCTTGTCTTTGAGGCACTTGTTTAAGCACTGCAACAAGCATGACATTATTTATTGAGGAAGTTTTTTAGGAGATTTTGCTTGATATTCCATGTTTTTTAAGTTCTGCGTTTAGTTCATGTTGGTTTAAAGGCTCGTAAGACGCTACATACGATGTAGTGCATGCCCTGAGCGTATTATAAAGAGCGTCCATCCATTATTTTTTGAAAAAACATTTACAATAATACTCCAATTACGCATGTGTAAGGTCATGCAACATCTACTGGTTCGTTGAAAAAACCATATGTAAAGAACATTAAATTCTCAACATACCTCTACCCCCGCAACCCCTCCCCAACCTATCCACATTATAATGTTATCCCCAACGTATTATTTTTCTATAACCTGACCAAAGGCACAATTTTCTTTAATTTCTACAGCATAGTTTTCAGTTTATTCCGAAATATATTTTTAGAGTTCCCTGATTCCTAACGAACTGAGTTTTCCTTGTCTTAAGGTTTAATTCCCAACGCGTAAATCTGTCCCTATCTATACCGTAAAAACATCGGTGATCAGCTCTACGTGCTAAGTCACTAAGGGGCGAAGTGCCACTATAGGATGGAACAGCATAAGCGGCTAACTAAGACGTTACCCTAAAAACATTAAATTGATCACAAATATACCAGTGACTTTTTAATTAGAATAATTAATTAAATTTTTTCAATCTGCAGGTTTTTAGGTGTCTGGTGTCTATAGACTAGTAACAAATCTTCCTATATTGAATTATCTGTACTATAGTATAAAAACCCTGGAGTTGGGAAACATCAGAAACATTTGGAAAGAACCACAAATCCTTTACCTTACAATAAGTTGAATCGCCAAATACTTCCGTCCGACCTGGCCATAGGAGCTCCAATCAAGGAAGTAAGTATCTATTTATAAAAGCGATTTAAATAACATCGGAAATTCCCTTATTTTCCAGCCATATTTTCTAGTCATATTAGTGCAGAAAACAACGTACGCAGCGGCTTGTTTGTTTTTGCAATTTTCGTAATGTACAGGGCAGTTATTCTTGAAAAGAATTTGCGATATTGTAAACTACGACATCGTAACTCGTTAAGTCAGTAAATGCCAATATCTGAACTTAAAGCGTTACGACTGCAAGTCTCTTGAGAATAACCACCAGATTTCTGTGTAACAATAATTTATGTTAGAATTGCCTTGTGATATCCGCCATAAGACATTACGGGAAGAAAATTTGAAAGTTTTTCAAGTTTAAAAAAATCTGAATCTGAAACATTTTTTGAATCTCGTTTGTGGGATATTTCATGGGCTTTCCTGGTTATTATTCAACAGACCTCTACGTTGAGGATTGTGGGTAACGTAAGTATAGACGCAATGCTGGGAAAATTTAGCTTGACTCGGAAATTGAGACATTCATAATTTGAAATTTTTCATGACGGTCAGGGTTTCATGTGTATATATTGGAACCCGGGTTTCTGTAGCAATTTTAATGGGGATTCATTTGAGTCTAATTATCATCTTTCAAAGTCAAAATGGGACTTTTTGCATGATTCTGCTAAGTGAGAATCGACTTAAATAGGGCATTTATATGATCACATTTGCTTACACAGCAATACTAATTCTCATTTTTCAAAGAATTCATTTCCATACTGGGGTGATCAGTGATCATGGAGCTGAGTTTTACTTTCCCGGTCGCAAAACTACTTACCACCAACCTACCACCTCATAAAGAAACAATAGAATACATATGTTATTACCACCAACCTACCGTCATCCTACCACCGACTCTACAAACATACTATACCACCTTACCCTACCACCAAATGTAGGTTGGTCGGTATGTAGTTTTGTGGTCGGGAAAGTAAAACAGCCGATCGTGCTGACAGACAAAAAGGTAACCAGAATAGGAAACACCAGGACATTCTCAATACATACTTCGGTTCACTTGGCCCCTAAAAAGCTCAATCAGTAATAGCTAACGCTTATACAATTCACAATAAATTCAATTATAATACTTCTAACCAGTTATGCAGGACTTTTGAAGACTGGATCTCAGGAGGTACTTCCTTACAAAACGATTAATACCTCTGAGGAAAATCCAAACTATTTCTGAAGTGCACCAAACCAATACTATAAGACTAATATAATTTTTCTACTTGCAATGACACCTATGTATACATATTTATATACCACAGCAAAGATGAACAGCTTATAAGAATATGTTTAATGAATATATTTAATCAACTGGCCAAATAAATATCAGTCAAGTGTCATTCTCTGGATACGGACACTTGTTGAAAAATTGAAGTCATTGCAATCAGCAGGTTTTTAAGTGCCTCGTGAATATAAACTAGTAACACATCTACAATTACAATCCATTAATTACTCAAGTAAAAAAGGTAGAGTTTGGAACTGGGAATCATCAGAAACATTGGAAAGAATCACAATCAAGTCCTTTACTTCACAAATAGGTTGAGCCATAATGAAAGCTTTAATATTTCTGACCGTCCATGCCATAGGACTAATTGGGGAAACATATAAGTGTACACAAAATGAATTTAGAGAATATCGGAAACTTTATATTTACCGACAACGAATTCCTGATATTATCCTTTACATCCCGGGAGGCCGTCAGGTGGGGTACAGATCGGGAAACAAGTTTGAGTGTAAAGGTTAGTATCGTGGCTAAAGATTTTTATCAGCCCATTAATTAGTATTTATAATTCTTCTTTTAAATAAGAAGTCGTTAAAATGGTCAAAAATAAGTTCGTATCCTTTTGAAATCAGAAATTCTTTCATGGAATTTTTTCCATTGGGTATCAACGTGTGCTCTGCAAGTATATACTGCAAATAATCAAAATACAAAATTACGACTGATTGTGAGAAACATCCAGTTTTACTCATTAAATTTAAATTCCTTACATCAACTGTTATCCCACTGTCAACCAAAATTGTAGCAAGAATATCCATTTCTAATCCCTGAACATCCAGACTCAAAAAGTCAACATGTGTGATGTTGATTGCAGCTAGTTGGCTAACGAGAGGGAAACACTCCACCATGAAGCCTGACTTCTTTAAATTTCTGGCTTCTTTATCATTCATATTTCCCGGGGTTCGGACAAAAGTTTCTCCCTTGGACCAATAATTTATTTGATCTCCCATAATAAGCTCCAGCTATTGCGTTTCAATTTCGAATTACAATGGAACATTTAGTTACGAATGTGTTTTAAAAAGTTGGCCTCACATAAGACGCGTACAATTACTCGATCAGTCATAGCGACATCTTATCCACCCCGTGATTTCATAATATTTTGAAATATTGCTTCCAGATTGTCGAGTGGTCAAACGAAAATATCTGAGAAGCACTCTACTTTTCATGTAACTTTGGATTTCCGAATTACCTTCAAAATTCATTCATACAATAAATACATTACGTATAGTAGGGTTTAGAACGTCAAATTCCATTTTAAATGGGGGTGCTATAGAAAGACACGAAAAGAGAATATGGCGTACTCTGTGAAACCAACTTTATTGAACTTTAGATTTTAAAACGGTGTAAAGCACTGACCTCAGTAAAATTATTATGGGGTGAAACGCATACACCCGCAATCCAGGCATTGCGATGCTTTGTTTTTAAAGATTTGAGAAGTTTAGGGTCCATTTCTATAAGCAGGCCAGTCCAATTTTTTAATAGCTCTAGTTCAAGAGTGTTTGAATAGAATTCCCCGTCATGAGCTCCACATTCCACAAAAAACCCCGGTTCTCTCTCGCTAAAGATTTGTCTCAACTCCTTTTCATGTTGAGATCTTACTATAGGTTCCGTCGGGAACTTGTAGCCAAGCTTTGATGGAGGAGTCATATGGTGGCCTCGAAGGTAATTCAACACCACTGGGTGGGTAGGTGGAAACTGGTTGGATTTTAGCACCGAGAAATCTGTCAATTCAAAACTCCAAAAATAGAACAAATCTTATTACTTGATATATTTTGCTTAAAGTCATGTGCTTCCAGAGCAAATTTGTAACGAGCCAAATATGTACATCTTTGTGAAGTTCTAGAATAGGAGCTACAAAATTTTGGACAGTGAATAAATCTGTCCCCGCTTTTGCGGGTGACGACTCTTCTTCTCATTATCTGTAGTTGCATTGAATGTAAATAGGATATAATATTATACAACTTACAGTACAATACGATGTTTTCAAATGGACAAAATTTTAGAGATGACACATCGCGGAGCTCATTCAATTAGTTTATACAATAAAATAATTTTTATAAAAAAGGTATTTACACGAAATGGACGTGCACATATGTACATTTAAGTAATAATTGTCTAACACTAATTGTGAATTGTGAGATTAAACATTATCAGTACTTACTGTATTTCTTGTTCACTATTTGATAGTGATGGCATTAGCTTGTAACAACCAAACAGCATTAAAATAAGTAGTAACAAAAG